>JALXJV020000005.1:2335349-2526225 GCA_024633595.2 Lepomis macrochirus | reverse complement strand
AGAGAGAATCTGCAGGGGGGATTAATGAAAGGAAGTAAAGAACAATGACGGGGGGGTTACCTTGTTGACTGGTTCTTGTTTTTCTCACCTTTTGGAACAGAGGGCAGGACATTCTTTAGCCAATTCAATTAATTCTTGACTTTTAGGAACTGCCTGCTGACTGAGTATGATAGGAAACTGCTTAATTTGAGCTCAGCCTTGCCAGGATCAGGAGATGATATCTGTGAAGACCTGTTCTCCTCTTTAAGATTCTTGTTTGTGCCGTGGTGACATAGGAAAGCTCAGCGAGCGAAGTCAGTCTGACCCACTGCTCTGTTAACAGTGACTTTGAACAGCAGAGCCTGCTCTCAGTTTCTTTAACCTAACTGATATGGGACATTGATCACACTTTTACACCTTTTAATAGATACAATGTGCAGAAGGAATGTTCTTAGAGATATCTGTGAGAGTTACAGAGGCAGACTCCAGGATGTGGTGAAAGAAGTTAGTGCTGGGCAGAAACACAGAAAAGTTTTCTATTGCAGTGCCCAATTTTGTCTTATTGGCAGCGGATAGAAACATGTAATGAAAATCACAGAACAGTACAGCATCCAATGATTATTGTATACAAAGTAAAAGTAGTGGAAGTAAAGTTTTTTTTAGGTAATACAGCTTAATACTTTTTTTCCTGACGTTTAATGTCAATTAAACATGACATATAATTGACAGCTGTAGGTATTCTGCAGATTTTATGTGCAAGATGCATGAAATCCTAAAAGCTGATGCATTTTTTCAAATAACCCAAATGCCTACCCTTCCATCCATTTTCTGCTGCTTACCATAACACTACCTTTGTATAATGTTTAAAAGTAAATTAATATTGTATTTATCCCATTCTAATTTTAATTATTTTTGTAAATTTGCTGTAGTGTAAAGGGAGATTCATATTAATGTTCAGCCCTTTGTTAAACAAAGTAAATGTAGCTTGTTACCTGGAGCCTGGCTGTGGTGTCAGCATTTTAGTCAAGGTAGTCCAGACATGCCTCTCCCCAGCAACATTCCTGAGGCGACCCAATAATCCCTCCATTTAGCCTACTAATCAGGACACAAAGAAATGTAACTGTGTTCCATTACAGAAAATAAAGATGTAATCAGATTACAGGTACATTTTGAAAAATCAGAGATTACTCTTAGGGATTACTTTAAGCAGAAAGTTTTTATGAAACAGAATACACTGTGTTATTTGCCTCTGCATGTTTTCTTTTTTAAATATACAGCCTATGGTACATGTACGTGTTTCTGTAAAAACACAAAGCTAGAAAGGGACGTGACCCAGATATTGATTGCCGTTTACAGTCAGCAGTAGCGCTGAATGTGTGTTATGCCCCCACCCTGTCGTGCAGACTCTGTAGCACAGCCTCCGAGACCGACAGTTTGACCACTGAGGATACAGCACCGAGGTGGTTTTCTTGCTGGGTTTGGCTCTTGGCACGCGGCTAACTGCCTGATTACAGTTAGCGGTTTAGCAAAAAGTAAAGCTATCCATCAAGTTCTTATGTCTATGGAGAAGCTTTGAGTAAATCATCTCAGTCCTGGATTCCCTCTTGGTCTTTGACGCTGTGTTTGGTCCTGTTGCCGTGTTTACTGGGAAGCTGCTGAGCGAGGTTGTTGTTGCCTCCCAGTCCCAGAAACACTATGCATTTAAGCAATGTTTTTTTGTCATTTATGGGCCAGAGACTGCCATAGTGGAGACACATTGCAAAGCATATCCTATAAAAAAACATGGACATTTTGTTTTCATGGGAATGGAAGATTTGTTTATTCTGTTCCTCTAAAAATCCTCTGAGCAGACGACGCATCGTTGATACTTTTCTTGTCTTCATTTGCCTATTTGGCATTGAAGGAATCCAGAAGTATCTTAAAGTAATCAGATTACATTACTTTTATTTTGTGGTACTTGGATTACGTTTGTGATAACATTTTTAAACAAGTAATTACTAATTGTACCAGATTACATTTTTAAACTCTGCACCCACCAGTCCACATGTTGATTTCACGTTACATTTCACCCTCACTTGGGTCAGCATCTCAGACCCAGAGGCAGCAACCCACCGTCAAGTGAGCCCAACTATATCTACTTGGTAAAATGCCACCTCCTGCTCTTTTACACATCTATAACCACAGACTGTAGCTGCTGCAGATCTTTCTTAATTTTCCTTATATCAATTCAATTCAATTTGCTTTATTGGCATGACTGTTAAACAATATTGCCAAAGCATCATACATATAACATAACAATCATCCCAATACATATAAAATATCAATCTTTCTCTGCTGTTTTTTTTTGCAATTTGTCCGGCCTTTACCCCTCTCCTGCACAACAACTGCATAACCACTCACGCCACTCTCCAGGGATCCATGTAGCTGTATGCTGTCACACAACACTTAAGTCTTAATTCCACAATACTATAAGATCAAATCAAATACATTGTCATTAAAATATGTGATGGTCATAATCACATGAACTTCTACACAACAACACAACAAACTTCACCAGCCAAGAAATAAATAGGAAAACAAAGGTAACTGTGTTTTCAAAGGAGGAATGGTGCAGCTATTGTGATTTTGACTGGAAGTGCCTCAACTCACATACATAGAGAGGATTTGCAGAAAACCTGCTTTACAGGAGAGGATTTAAAGTGCTGGAGACTATGTGGAAGCCAGGATGCCTATCTCTAGCATATATTTTGGGAAAGTCCAGTAAGACATTTCTGGTCCGAGATGCACAAAACATTGGGAGCCATATTTACATTTTTCTCAATTGCTTTAACACATTTCTTGAAATTATGTATTTTTTTTTCAAAACACAAATCCACAACTTCTCACCCAGTTTCCCAAACAAACTATTTTCTTGTCAAAAGGAAGCTCTCTACTCAAAATGATTCAGTCTTGCTGAAAAACCAAACTTTGCCCTCAGAGATAACACATAAGCTCTCAAACACACACACACACACACACACAACACACACACACACACACACACTACAAAACAGTCTTACACACTGGTGAGATAAATTCAAAACAATACTATAACAACTGGTTAGAAGTTTGCTGCTTGTGCTTCAGATTTCTCTAGATCTTTTGTTCCAAATCTAAATGAACTGACTGATGCTTTTATCTATTGAAGCTTCTGATTGGTGTGTAATCAGATCATTATTATTATTTATTATTATTATTATTATTATTATTATTATGACTGTTTGTGTTTCCACCTCGGTAGCTGTGTGCTAACTGAGCTCAAGCTGTGCTGATTGACAGAGCAATACTCAATGTTAGTGCTTTTTCAGTGACCGCATGGTGTCGGCGATGAGAGGTGAAGGGATTTGTGTGTAGAGTTTAGGGAAATGGGTGTGTTTTTTTAAAAATGGAGTTAAAATGGTTCAAAAGCCTACTTATAGTGTTTATGTAAAAACTGTAATAGGAAAGTAGCTTTCAAGTTTTGAGGTTTTGTTTTGGAAAAGGTTGACTTTCAATGAATATTTGTTTAGTGTTCTGATATATATGCTTGTAAAAAACATCACTAGGCACTGGCTGCTTCCTGACTCCCCCGCAATAGAGGAGTGAGCTGATACAGTTAATAAGTTTATGTAATGTCATTTTTACTTTGCCTGCAAATGAACAGACTTACTAAATTACTGCCAAAATGTTTTTTTATGTACAACACTCACGGCCACACGCTATGGAGATAAGAAATTAATAGGTGCTTTGTTGTTGTGGGTTTTTTCACCCTTTTTTTATAATCTGACACACAGTTCTACTTTCTAAGGAAAAGGTTGTTTGGTTCTTCATGTTAATGTATAAATTTCCCTCTTTTCGGACTGTAACACACTTACTGGAAATTTTGCATATTTTACTTTAGTTAGTTCTCTTCTTCTAGTTCTAGTTCTTTCTTGCTGGATGAAAACCTGGTGTCACAGTGAGCTTGTTTGTCTCTCTCTCTCGTCCTTCAGTCTGTCCCTGATGCCAGCCCTATGAAGCGCTCAGCCTCCACTGTGGCCCCACAGCATCCCCAGGAGGTCAACCTGAGAGACTACACCCTGGAGAAACCCACCCAGGACCGACCCCACCACCACCATCACCACCACCACCGCCGCCGCTGCCACCACCGCAGAGACAGAGATAAAGACAGAGAGAAGAGGCAGCGGTCTTTGGATAAACCTCTCTGTGGACAACCACCCGGTTCTGCTGGTTAGTTAGCACTCACAGTCTAGAGAGCACGTATACCACTTTGTACTTCAAACGGCTAAAGACACAAGATCCTTTCCATACTGTTACACAAACACTTATAACAACAATCTGAGCCTGTCAGGGACAAAAAAAGGACGTATTTTGATGGTTGCCTGGATGAATTACATTTCTGTTTTCCCCATTAATCACTTAGAAACAAAAACTCAGGAAATTAGAGCCCAAGTTAAAATGGCAAAATTATTTAAATTAAAATTGCTGTGTCCAAGCACAGCCTCACAGCGGCTAGCATAACTGTGGATTTAAAAGTGATCACCCAAACAGGTGCATGTGCATTCTGAGCTTTTTCTTCTGCCAGAACGCACAGCTGCAACTGCCCAATCACCAAGTCGTGCATTTTAATAGGGTTTGAAAGGAAATAATTAAATGTACAAATGCTTTGTAAAAATATTTATAAGCTCTTAATAACAAAAAACGTTTGGGTTGCCATGTGTAAAAAAATAAATAAATAAATCGCTGCCTGAGTTATTATTAATGGACCAAGAGTTGTTCGCTCTATTAAGGCCTGTGTCATAAATTTTGTTATAAAGTCAGTGAAAAAGAGTAATAGAAATTAACTCTCCCAACTATTAACATCTATCAACAATTAATACTGTAAATCATCAGTGAAGGATAACAACCAACCAAGTCTGTCTTTATAAATGTTAATAAGTCATTAATAAATCATCATAACCATGGTTGTTAAGTCTGCAGTAGTAAATGATTCTACGTTATTACAGATGTTAATAAGTTATTCATGAATGATAATGAAAAATGAAGTCTGCAGTTGTTAATGTTGATAAAAGGTAATAAAGGTTCAAGAGTTATTTATTTCCAGTAAATACAAAGTTAATAAATCACCTAATTATGAAAATCATTAAGTCAAAAGAAAATGGTTCTCACATTAACACATCAAGCCTGCAGTTGTAAATGTTAATATATTTGTCAAATCATCTCAATACAAAAGACTTTAGATCCCATTATCTACGGTGATGAAGTATTAAATGGATGGTAAGTGGACTGAGTGCCTTTCTAGTCGTCTGTCCGCTCAAAGTACAACACATCCCACATTCACCCCATTCACACACATTCATACTTCAAGAATCTGTCTGAATTCCATTTAGTTTCAGGATCCTGATATTGTAAGTGCTGGCTCACTATTAAGCTGTCATTGCTTACTAGGACTGTTGAACAGAGCAAAACAACCAATATTGTTGTTAGAAGCACCTGTGCTTTTTCCTTCTTTGACAAGTAAAATGACTGCTGAGAATGTTGACTTAAGATTCCTCTTTCTTACTGAACAGAAATAAATGCCCTGACAAGAAGACTGGCACTCAAAGCTTTTATGAACCCAAGTGTAGACACCTAAGGGCTACACAGGTCAGGACTAACGGGTGCTGTCTACAATAAAGAAAAGTTACCTTCCCCCCTGCAATATTGTCCTCCTCCATAGATCCACCAGGAGAGCCGGCGTCTGACCTAACTGCCTCCAGAGAGCGAGGCCACGACCGCGGACGCTCCCACGAGAGGAAGCACCACCACTCCTCAACAGACAAGCAGCGCTACTACTCCTGTGATCGCTACTGCAGTCGGGAACACTGCCACAACAAATCTGCCACCGCCAGCTGTGCTGCCTCCCCTGGTGAGGGACAGGAGACCAGCAACAAGCAGGTGGGATGCCACAGGCGTGTAGAGTAGGGCCCGACCCTCACCTAAAGACTGGTTAAGAGATTTCTAAAGGGTTTTCAGATTGTTTAGTTTGGAGTTCACTATCTTTAAATTCTGTTTTCCCTCAGAATGTTATTCTTGTCAGGATCAACTGGACAAAGGGCACTAAAAGTCCATTGCTGCTGCTCATAATAGTAATGAAAAAAAATAATTCATTGAGATCTGTGTGGAACCTGGTCAAAATTCTACCTTGTAATCAGTTGAGGTTAAAGGCAGCATCACATCGCTGTCACCGTCTCTCTCCTCTGCTCTTGGTCTGTATTATGGGTGCATTAAGAGCTGCAGGTCTGTGTGTCTGTTTTACCGGGTACAGGGCTGAACTACAGACACAGCAGAGGTAGAGGCTGTGCAGAGGAGTGGCCATGTTTATTGTGCTTTTGAACGGAACCACCGTGAAACCAAGACCACCTCCGAGTCAGTGCTTTGTTCTCCATAAAATGCTGCTCCCTCTTTAATTCACTCTACCAAAGACAAAAGAAAAACATCCCACTGCGGAGCTTCAAGTCCTGCTGTTGGACATCAGACAAGCAGAAAAATTTAGCAGTGCCAGTGCAGTGTCAAACACCCATAGTTGGGTTTTGACACTGCACTGACACTGATCTCAAATGGTCAGTGAAACACCCCTCATTAATATTAATACGTCCTGACTGCATGAAGAAAAGGAGGCAAATTCTGACAGAAAAGCTACAAAGCGAAATTGAACTCGCACTTCTAAAACACACCTTCATGGAACGTTTGGGCGCGCTGGAGCTCCACCCCTTTATAACAGATCTGCAGGAAGGAGCATCCCTATTAAGTAGTGACATCACTGACCGGAGGGACACACACGTGCCAGACGGGGCTTAACGAGGCTGGCGATGAGTTAAAAGAAACAGCCCGTGACTTGTTGTAATAAAATAGTATTATTTATGTGTTTTTACAAGCAGCGCATCACATCCACACGCTGGCGCACACGTTTGGCTCGATAAGGAAACGAACATGTGATAACAGTACATGAAATTCTGCTCTTGTATTTGCTCAACTGAAGCACTGAAAACGGCATCAATTTAAATAGAATTTGTCCTCCTGTTCAGCTTATTTATGAGAATAAATTCCAATGCATGCAAGTAGGCTGTTTATTTACTATGATTCCTGATTAAACTAGTCAACATATTTGAGGTGTTCTTTTGCAGAAACAGATGTCTCTGTTTGTGTTTATTATCCTCCGTCATGGTTCTTTTTGTGCGCCGCAAATTATCTTAAATTATGTTTTTTTATTGTGCGCTTCAGGGAAACTCAACTTTTCTAAATAATCTGTGATTATTTAGAAAAGCTCTAAGCACTCAGAGGTAATATTTCGATATATTTTACACAGTAACAGGCCTACTGTCTTTATGTGCGAACGCATGGTTCAGACTTTACTTACAGGGACGCACATTTTCCCGTCAAGTTTGTGTTTTATAGATCACAACCTTTGCTTGGTGGCGTATGCACGTTTCCAGCTCTCTTTTGTACGTACGCATCGTTTATAAGAGACCCCTGAGCATGTACGCTGAAGTTACTACAGCTTCCTTTTTCATGGCAAATCATCAATTCTTGATGCCGCGCCACAGACAGTGAAGACTTACAGCTTTGCACAGAAGTTGATTGGATTATGGTAATTGTCCAATGAGGAGTTTTGTGGAGCCGTTAAATTCAAAATGGCCGACTTTCTCTTGGGTTAAGGTTAAATCTGGACATGATGCATCTGCTACAGAAATTTTAAATGTCTCATGCTCTTTGGTGGGTGCTAACGAACCATTTTGCCAAAAGCATGCATGAAAAAACAATAATAATAATAATCTATAACATGTAAATTGTTGCCCCGTCTGTCGTGTGTGCAAAGTTTCGTGAGTTTTTGAGCATGGTTCAGGTCAAAAATAATAAATATTAATAGAACAGCTGTCAATGACGTGCCATCAGAGGAGCGCTGTACTGTGACGGAAGTAATGACGGAATGATTTAATATAAGATAAGACTCTAAATAACATCTAAGTAAAGCAGTGCCGTGACAGTCACAGAGCTATAAGACAAACTGATGTGGAACAGAGGATGAAACAGGACAGGCACCTGCATTAAACTCTCAGTAAATTGGCAAACCTTCATGATTATGATGATGAATAGAATATTCATTTTTCATGAAGTTTGCTTTAGTTATTTTATTTATATATATTTTATATATTTTATTTTAGTTCATTTTGGTATCATTTTTGAACTTCTAAGTCATTCAGATTAAAGCATTGTGATTTTAAGTCATGAGTGTGACTGTACATGACTCGCACAACGGCTCCGGGACCACTTGAGAATTTCATTCGTAAATATAAGAAAATTGGTGAATACTACAACTCGTACTTGCCACATAAGAATTAGTCTGTTGGTACGAGTGGTTCTTGAGGCTCATTGTTGGTTTAGGTCTTTTCATTGGACTTGGTGACAAAAACAAAAATGTATAATAACGCCTACCTTAACCTTTAAAAAATGGACCTCTAGTTCACTTAGTTCATAGTTTTAGGATCTGTTTAGTATTCCTGTAATTTTCCTACAGCAACTTAAACACATATCCAGTGGGTTAGTAACTTAACAGCCAGTTTAATATTAACTTAAATGAACTTAACATTCTTGAATATAATAAAACCAGTGTAATATCTTAACATATTCCTACAGTAACTTCTGACACTTCCCTTTCAGTTTTTAAACCTTCTGGCTTTATCCAGTTTGACATAATTTTTATATCATCATATCAGGTAGTGACAGCATCCTGTTCTCTTATGATATCAGTATAACATTATAGAGTCTGTGTGTCCTGTTCAGATGCTCCAGAAAAATGGGAAGAGATTTATCTGCCAGTTGCAGGTGCAACAGTTTATGAGAAAGAGAGAATTAAAAGTGAAATTGAATGCAGACTGTTGCGATTCCTCTGCATGCTACTTTCTCCTCTGTCTGCCGTTAGTGCAGCCTCTCATGGACTTTCACTTCTTTTCCCACTTTCTCTTTTCATCATTTTCCATCCATTTTGTCTGTCTGTCGTTACATTTCCATTAGTGCTTGTTCTTTCATTCTTTCTTCTGTGTCTGTATATTCACCCTCACCTGTTCTCTGTCATCTTTTGCATCGTCACATTTTGGTGTCTCTCCCCTTCCCCTGTCTCTGTTTCCTTCTCTTCTCCTTTCCTCTATTACATTTTTTCCTCATCGTTCAAATTGTTTGTCCAATTTTCATCTAGGGCAGTGGTTGGGTTAAAGGCAGCCCAGTGACATTGAGCTCCAGTTCCAGCACGCCAAGCCGCGGACGTCGGCAGCTCCCCCAGACCCCGCTCGCCCTGCAGCCTGGGGTGGCCTTTAAGACTGCCAATTCATCCCCCGTGCACTTTGTGTCCAGTCAGGCGTCTCTGAGTCCCGGCCAGCTGAGCCGTGGCTTGTCAGAGCACAACTCCGTCCAGCGCTGCAGCTCCCGCCACTTTCCCTCTCCTGTCACTCGTATTAGCTCTGAACCTTTCCTGGGCCAGGGCCACAGTGAGGCCCTGGGCAGCCAGTATGGCAGCCTCCGGGACCAGCTGGACGTCTTCCAGGATGCGGTGTCACTGTCCAGCCCCCGTGCCGGACGTTCATCTCGGACCGCACTGCCTCGCATTATGGGAGCCCTGTCTCCTGCTCCACAGAACCTTGGGGTCCCCAACGGGTACCACTTCAGCTCCGGGGGCAGCACCAGCCCAGGCTCTGGCTTCAGGGCATCCAGGTATTACCAGGAGGCAGAGGCAGACGAATGGTGCTAGCATGGCTTTAAAACAACCTTTTGAATGCATTTTTGAGGAATTGTGATGAGTTTTATCATCTTCTTTGAAGGATTTAGTTTACATTGTCACTGTGGGTGTTTAATGCTGTATTTTAATTCTAACTCTGAGAGCAAAACAGAGAGAAAGCTGGACGTGGGTCATTTGAATGTGTCGTCTTTATCAAAGGACATGTAGCATTATGAAACAGTAGAGTCGGCTTTTTGCCAATATGAGGTGTCTTACAGTAGCTGTTCTTGATTTTGCTTTGACTTCTGTGTTTTATTGACACTCAAACAGCATTACATTATAAACACTATAGACTAGCCTATACAAGAAGATTATATCTCTTGAATTTGGAAGAAAAGAGACGATCCAAAGAATAAAGAGAAATGTATGTATGTATTGTCATAGAAGGAAAATGATGTAGATAAACCACCACACCTGCTGTGTGCTTCATAACTCCAGTCTGTATTTCAGGGAAACCATTCAAGAAAACAGAAGTGCTGATGTATTTTGCCGTTTCACTTCAGGGTGATTTGTTTCTGATTACTGAGCATTAAATTTTTATTCACTTTAATGCAAAAAAAAAAAAAATGCATTACGCATGCTGCTTTGCTCCAAACAGGATTCTTCAACAGGAGTAGGGGGTCTATGCAGCTCACTGTTTGGCTTAATTTTGCTAAAAGCAATTTGCAAAATCTTCAAGCTGCGTTAATTGTTTTTATTCTGCCAATTGGGGGCAGGACAACAAGCTATAAACGTAACACTGACATATCATCTTATACAGTTGATAAGGCTACCATGTAAGCAAACAGTAGCCCAATTACATGTACAGCAGACACAAAGGTTTCTGACTACCTGAGAATGTAAGTCCAGTAGTGACTCTCTTTGTAGCACTGGTTTGATCTCCACCAAGATCTGGCTCTTTAGCTGCTAAATGTCCACCTTGTAGTCTCTGTGTCTGTCTGCTGGTGTGCTAAACAGGTAGTGTACAGTGGGTTTATCGGAGCTCTTTCACTGCAGCTGCCTGCCGCTGCTGAAAACCAGGTTGGTGAGAGCGGCGAGACTGAATCACGTCAATAAAGTCTGTGTCAAAACGAAACGGCGAGCTGAGGGAAGCTAAAGCTCCTGTGGCTAAAGGCAACCGCAGACTTGGTGGTAATTCTCTGTGGGTGTGTCACACATTTCACATTACGCATACATATTTTCTCCATTGTAAATAAGTGCAGCTTTAATATTAGATTCTAACTACCGGCATTTGCAAGTTTTATAACCTATCATCATGCAAAGATGTGCGTGCCACAGTGTGAACATTGCTTACTGTAGTCAGATCACTGCAGAGACCCAAACAGTAGTTTTGGGCTTCACTCTGTGCAGCACATACACAATAATGGAAGAGGCGCATGCAAAAGCACAATAATATGAATATGGCTGAAGACAATACCACATTCAAAATGAGTTGTGCTTTCTTTATCAGAAACATTTTACCTTTTTTCACATTATTACAGCCCACTGCACAACACACTGTGTAACAGTCCGTCGGGTTTTTTTAAGATGTAAGTTATTTATTGATTCTAATAGCAGCTGAAGGTTTGAAGTGTGTTTGAGAGTCAGTATAGCAGTTTCAACAGAAAGTGATGGCTCTGCAATTCATGGGAACAGGACGGAAGGCAGGCCAATAGTGAAATGGTTGTTTAAAATGACACTGACATTATGACACTGTACAAACAACTGTGTTGTTATTGTTTAGTTTAGGACATTCCATGATTATGCCTAATCCTTTACGACATTCCCTTTGTGTCAGTCGAACAGATGAAGTGCTGTCACAGCGATGATTGTTTTGTCTTTTAAACATTTCTTGAAAACTTCAAGAGAGAAGTACGGTAGAAAAAAGTACCTGACTGATTTGTTTTATAAAAAAAATGTCCTTGTAGATGTTCTCTTTTCATTATGTGCATTTTTTGTAAGGTGTGTTTTATGTGAACTGCTTACAGTTTGCCATGGTTTCAGGTCTAATGTTTCTTACTTGAGTTCTTTGCTATGTTTTCAGACAAAGTGCCTATCCTTTTTAGATATACTGTAGAAAAAGATGCAATGTCAACTGTTTTCTAAAGCATCCACACTTGAGTAGATGTTTGGTTCATTCTGTATGTAGCTCTGCAGGAAAGCATGATGTACAGGAGGCCTTATGTGCAAGCAGAGAAACAATACCTGCGCTTAAAAGACAGGAAGGGAAAAATGAACTTCTGAAAGTCAGTTATTTTTCTTGTTTTTGATAAACAGAGTCATGTATGGTCGGAGGAGCGAGAATCAACATTGTGGAAATGCTATGTGGGCATTTAACAACTATGAAAACTGCATAATTATATCAATCCAGTTACATTAATGCATGTAACACATCGTGCATGTTTAGATGGTAGAGCTGGTACAGCAGAGCTATCTGCTGTGACCACCTTGTGGAGTTTCTTTTTTTTTTTTGTATTTATTGGTGAGGATGTAACAGCGTGCGCTTTGTAAGCTCCTGTAGTGTTTGGACTTCTAAGTGTATGTCGGTCAGCTGGAGTCTGGAGGTGTGGGGGCCTGTCTGAACTGTAGTGGCTATATGTTGCGTCTGGGTTTCTTCACACTCTCATGGACTTTCTTAACTGGCAAACAATTTATGTAATGTCATGCCAAGATATTTCCAGCAGCTACTGTTACCATGGAGACTGAGAGCCAGAAATGTTACAGCGCTCTAATTTATTCATATTAAACATCAGACTTTGGTGTCAGAATGAAAAAGTTTTTTTTTTTTTTCTAGAGCTGCTGGTTTGCACTGGTGTTCACACAGGCAAGCAACTGATTGTAAAAGAGGCAGAGTGACTAACCTCTCCACTCACATTAAAAGAAAAGAAACCACAATGCAGCAGCATTATTACCTGTGTCTCAGTTCCAATCCACGTACTAATTCTAAGCAGGTTTTGTGTATGTCATGTGTGTTTACACTGGAATAAATTAAGTATACTGAGAGATTTCAGTATGCATACTAAATCAGCTTGACTTTTTGAAGTGTTGTTGATGGACAATGAAATGCAGGGGAAAAAACGTATGCTGTGTTTCCACTGCATGGTACGGCTCAACTTGACTCGACCGCTTCACATAGTACCCCGTCAGAATAGGCAGGCGCCACGTGAAACTGCCTGACATCATCTTCAAAGTAACAAAGCAATAACCCCTCGTTCACTTTTCCAGTAATTGGCAGCAACACGCAGGAGCTTTACGTTTGTCTTGAGAAACTGCAGCGTTTATTCGATGACAAACTGTAAGCTACCCTCCACATTTACTGCTACACTGACTACTTCACTGCTCCGCTCATTCTCAGTCGCTCTCTGCCACGTCCTCTCACTCACCTGCTCAACATGGTATATTCAATACAGCTTAAAGTCATCCATGTAGAGGAGGTGACTGATGGTTGTTCCACTTGGGAACCGGTCTCCGTAGCCACTCTTTGTGATGATCTGGCTGAGGGGGTTCAGGCCTATGCAGAACAGCAGGGCAGATCCATCACAGTGGTATATGACTCATTTAATGCTGACTTAGGCTTTTAATTGGCTTTCACACTTGCTTTCCACAGCCCCGTCGAGCTCTTGATGGAGGCTGTTAGACCATGTTCACACTGCAGGCCTTACAAGGAGAAGAGTTTAGCTCCGGTTAGCTCATACTTGCTAACTTCCCCAAGCTTCATGGGAGACTCGATTTTCATTGTCCTCTCACGGGTCACGTTTCTCCCAAACTATGACAAGTGTTCACAACTTTCTTTTCTTTTCATGCTGGTTTCGAATGCTGTACAACACAACTGCCCCAAAACTCACTCCCACTCCCCTCTCTCTCTCTCTCTCCCCACTGTGTCCACATGGACAAGAGAGCTCGCCATCCGCTGGTTTTCAGGGGAAAGAAAATAAATTTGTGAGCCAATGATAGCGAGGTAGAGAAGACCTCAGCCACATGTTTAATTATGGCTTTTGTGGTGCTTTTTTCACTCATCGCAGCTCCATCAAAGTCGCGTCATTTCCGACCTGAGTATCCAGACTGAGGTCACATTCAAAAAAATCCGATCTGCATCGGATTTGGATATGAAATTGACCCAAATCCGAACTGGAAAAGATCTCATTCCATATGATTTGGCCTGTTCACACTGTTAGAAAAAAAGAGTAATATGAGCCAAAAAATCAGATTTGGGTCACTTTGGCCTGCAGTCTGAGTGCAGCCTAACTGTCCTGTCCATCCTGTACATGTCCAAGCATTTCAATAACCATGAATGTAGCATTGAGTCGTAGCCTTTCTTTTAGTCAATCCAGGCAGTGCACAGGTTGGTCAGGCTGGTTTTGCAGTCTGGAGTTACTGCTCTATTAACCAGTAGTGGTGCTTGGCTCCCCTGGTATTACTGCCCATTTCCTTCTGGGCCCTTTCCATGTATTGAGCTTAGCTGGGCGTTATCGATTAAAAAAAATAACTTTAAAAAAAAATCAATATAGATAATCATAACGATAAATGTCAAATAATTATTCCTTTCTAGTTTAAAGGCTGATTTTTGCTCCTGAGTGAAAATGGAAAAAAAACAGATGGTTAATTGTGTGGTTAAACTTTTCTTTATTGCCAGAACACAACAAACACTTGATGCCAAACAGTGGATCACTTAACAAATCTCGGGTGGAACATTCAAAACAATTATAATGATTAAAAAAAAATCAACAAATGAAATTAGTAAATCTTTTTTCAGTCCCTTTTCCTCAACAACATAAATATCCATCCATCCATCGTCAGCCGCTTATCCTGCGTACGGGGTCGCAGGGGGCTGGAGCCTATCCCAGTTTACATTGGGCGAAAGGCGGGGTACATCCTGGACAGGTCGCCAGTCCATCGTAGGGCCACACACAGACAAACGACCAGTCTGTGTCTATTTGCAGTTATGGAGTGCAGTTATTTTCTTCAGCCTGTGTGGATCATTCATGTCAGAGCCTGGTGCTGTCCAGCTCTTCATCAGCTCTTCATCAGCTCTTCATCAGGCCTATCTTGTTCTGGGAGATTGCTGTGATCTGTTCTCATAGGGGTCATTTACTCTGGGGACGCTGGGGACATGTCCCCACCACTTATTGCTGATTTTGTCTCCTTCACTTTTTGAAAGCATTTGTTAAAAATGTTCTGAAAATACTTTGCACCAAAAAAGGTAACTAACAAATGAAACTGCTTTAAGAAAGGTTTATTCGCACAATAAAAAAAACAGTTTAAATACAGATGAAACAAATTGTCCAAAAAAGTAACTTAAGTTTTAAAAAACAATCAGCTGATTAATGCATTATATTAAATTAGTTATATTTTTATATTTATGAATTGTCACCTGCCAGCTGAATTTTTTTGTTTTCCTTCATATAAATAAAGACATTTCCACCATAAATTGGAGCAGAAAATCTCTCCAGAATGCAGGAAAAAGTTTTTAATGTTCCAATTTTCCGGAGAACCCCCAGACACCCTGCTCATATATTTCTTAAAAATAGTGTTTAAAATCTTATTCTCTTGGTCTTGTGCATCATCGCTTCTCTTGATCCAAGTGTATCATCACACCCCACCACTTTTCAACACAAAGTGACGCCCTTCTCTGTTCTCAGATCCACTAGCCACCGAGCATTGGTGTTGTGTGATGCCTCCTTCTCCCATATGTTCTAACAGTACTGTGAGTACAGTACAGTCTTTGTTTGACAGTCTCCAGTGCCTCACTTATAGACAGCTCTTTGTATTTCTTAGGTAGCCCGCTCCTTCCACCTTTCTGTAACTCTGAGAGCTGACTAACTTCTCTGCTTGATCTTGGCCTCTAGCCTTCTCCTCCAGGGAATAATAGGATAATGTTCTTAGTGGCTTATGGTGTTCATCTGTAGTGTACATCAGCTCATTGGTCTTGGTTATGGTTGTAATAGAGATGGTTAGACGTGCTACATCCACTGAGCTATCCAGGCGTGCATATACACTGAATGAAATTATAAACGCAACACTTTCGTTTTTTGCCCCCTTCATCATGAGCTGATTTTCTCTATGTACACAAAAGGCCTATTTCTCTCAAATATTATTCACAATCAATATATATATATATATATATATATATATATATATATACACAATGTATGTACTGAATGTATGTACTCAAAAAGTCATGCTCTCAAATTGAAAGACCACGCTCTCAAAGAAAGATAGGAAAATAATCCCATACACAATGGAAAACCAAAAAAGCACAGGTTGAGCCATGCCGAGCTGTACCATGCAGTGGAAACGCAGCTTTAGAGGGTTAGAAGGCCTGATCACCATTGTTGGCACTCACAATGTCAAGTTGAACACAGGACTAGGACTGTTACGACTCTGCATATAATATCAGTAAACCTTTTAAAATTAAATTTCTCACACATGACAATGGAGGAGCTACTCACAGGTGTAAACCAATTTTAAGAAATGAGGCTTGAAGAAGCTTGAGGATCTTGGAAAACAAACAAAAAAAAAAGTTAAGCATTTTTGCTTTAATCATTGTCATTCCATTTTGTCAGTTTGATTGATCTGTTAATGTGCATCTGATATGATTTCCTATTAGTACAAAATGATAAAGTACATTGATTTCTTGTATATTATTTGCAAAAACAATATACTGCTGGATATATGCTGGAGATTTTGTACCATTGTTGATGTTGGAGTTTAGCAAATCTAATAAACCTATGTCTGGCAGATAAAAACATTTTTGGTAAGGACTGTTTAAATGTTCCTCCCACCATCCAAAGACATGCAGGCTAGGTTAATTGGTGTTTCCCAAATTGTCCTTAGGTGTGAATGTGAGTGTGAGTGGTTGTTTGTCTCTGTGTGGCCCTGCGATGGACTGGCGACCTGTCCAGGGTGTACCCCGCCTTCCGGCCAATGTCAGCTGGGATAGGCTCCAGCCCCCCGCGACCCTGTACGCAGG
The DNA here is from genome assembly GCA_024633595.2 of Lepomis macrochirus. Lineage (NCBI taxonomy): Eukaryota > Metazoa > Chordata > Actinopteri > Centrarchiformes > Centrarchidae > Lepomis > Lepomis macrochirus. The sequence goes on along the minus strand of JALXJV020000005.1, from coordinate 2,509,468 downwards.
ATAAGCTGTTGACGATGGATGGATGGATGGATGACTGGTTAAATGTAGTTATTCTTTAATAACACATCTTTGTAACCAAGATTCGTACTGAACAGGACATCTTACAGCGTAAAAACCACCTCTACTACTGATCTGACAGAATTCTAAATTAGTTCAAATCTACCTTTGGTATTTCTGTACTGACCTTTCTTGTCATTTAGTGACCACATATGCGCTGATACTTATATATCCGTGTTAAGCTAATATTAGTCAATATATCTCTAGTACATACTGTAAACTATTAGTATGTAGTCAGAACTTGGAACATAACTAATATGTCCACATACACACTTTTCATTGAAAGTAAGAAATTGATGGGGGGAAATGTCCTTTAGAACTGCAGCACTGTAGAAGAAGGAGATAAGGCAGATTTAACTGAAATCTGGACAAAGGGAGGAACACACGTATATACACGTAAGAGCCGACAGAGGGTGTCAGCCGCCATAGCTTCTCTTCTGCGCTTGGAAAGGGAGGGGTGTACAGTGACTGACGGTGCATTCATGTGGGTTCAGAAAAATCAGATTGTTTTTCCCCTCCTTAAATCTGTATTGCAAAAAGAGGAATAATGTGTACATGGGACATAAAGAAGTATACTATACTATACAAATATATAAGAAGACACAAATAATAAAAATGCTGCCAGTAGTCAATATTATAGAAAGATATTAAAAGAGGACCATATGTTGACGGTTTTCACAGCCTTTTGTTGGATTTAGAAATTAAACTGATATAATGTACAACCTCATGGAGAAAAAAGTACAAGGTTAGTTTTTTTTTACTGCTGAATTTACAATTGCCATTAGAATCAATACATTTTTACAGTTATTTCATCCAAGAAGCAAGTGTTGCAATTTGCAACCCTCACCACTAGATGCCACTAAAATTTTCACACAAAACATTTCAATCCTATGAACGTAAAGTTCAAAATTCTGTCTCAAAGAATCCGGCACTGTGAGACTACAGAGAATGTAGTTACACTTCAAAAGACATATTACAACGCAAATCACAAAACAACTACTGGAATGTACAAAATATCACAGATTAATATCTAAAAATGGTCAGAAGTGAATCCTCCCACTGTCAGATTTCCAGATATACAACTTCACAACAGTCTGCTGATGCCTCAGACTGTATCTGTACGGAATACAGTATGTTGATTTACACAACATGACGGAAAGATTTTGCAGAAGGCTAAAAGTAATTTGAAAGACTCTGGCCCCTCAGCAGGTGGGGGGGAATTGTTTAACCACAGTGACACACTACAGGAGACAAGATATAAGCTTAAGACAACAGAGTAGGGCTATGCAACAAGACAAACTCATTTCTCCATCCATTCTGTAGTTTTACATGCTGGTTCATATTCAGTTTTTCAGCGTGCATGTGACTAAATGTTTTATAGAACATGCTATATGAAGAAAAAAACATGCAAACAAAAAATGCATAAAGGCACAAAGTGTAAACAAGACAACAGATATAATATTTAGGATTACAAACGCAATAGATATATTTGCATGCACAACATTTACTGACTTGGACAATGTCAAATGGAATCTCATGGCTCAAAATGGGAGTGTGGTGTGTGCTGTTAGGTCACAAATCAACCTTGAATACTGTGTTAAGTGATTCCTTTTGTCAGGACAGGAACACGTTCTTCAGCGGATACACTCCTTATTTTAAATGTTTTGTCACATTATGGCAAAAAACCATCAAAATACCTGTACCTTCTTTGTGTGTGGCCTCTGTATTGCATCAGAGGAAATGTACCTGTGCCCAAGTATGGACATCAGGAGTGTAGATGTGGCTTTTTCTTGGGAAAATACAGATGTTTGCATGTTCTAACAATATATGTGCATGTAGAAAGCTAAGTAATTTTAGATACCATGTGTTATTTACCTGTTGATTTTTAATATTTTATATGAACTGTGGGGTTTACTGAAAAGACATGTTTCTATCAAAACAGTATTGAACATTGTTGACAGTTCCACCCCGTGCAGCATAGCTGGAACATTCCTTTAAGTGGGTATTGGGATTCAGTGAAATGTTTGTTTGCCTGATTTCATTTTTCTTGGCCAGACTTTGGATTCTGCAGTTGTTTCTATATTAAACATTTTGTATGAAGCAAAGTTCCTTGAAATAAAAAATAATAAAATGAAAGTGCCTCTGACTAGCTGAATGATTTGACTGTTGGGATGTAGGTGGGGGATGTTCACTGTCCGAGTCTTGTTGAAATCACAAAATATGTGTTGGTAAGCGCCATAGAAAGCTTGTAGGTAGACCAATAGTAAGATTATTTTGCCAAACTAATCTGATCAATTTATTTCTTGTCTTTTGTTTAGCAGGCATTGCTCTTTTTACCACAGAGGAAGCGAAACAAACTAAACACAACACTGGAGAGTTGGTTTAGTGAACATCTTAGCGTGCATGTTGCTAATCAACTGTCCATTCAGCAGACATAACGACAGATAAGCATTCAGTTGGAGTCAGAGCCTCCACTTTTTCCCGTTTTTATGGTGGGTTATACAAAGTTCAGTTTCTTAACCTATTTATTAAGCAAAAACTAACTTTGCATTCCCCGATTTTTATTGTCCCTCCCTCCTTTGGGGCCCTGGTTAGTCCTAATCAGATCAGATTCAAGATCAGTCCCAATCTTTCAATTGATGGGTCAATTGATTGATTTTATAATGCCTGGTTTTAGGGCCACTCAGGGCTTTGCCTTATTTGGAAATTGCTGTTGGAAAACATTCAGTTCAAAAACAGTAGTTCAGAAGAATAATTTTAGCATATTTCATAAATTTGCAAACGTGCCGGGGTTTCAACCCACGACCTTGTTGTTGTGAGGAGACACTGCTCACCACTGCGCCACAACAAGAAGGTTGTGAGTTCAAACCCCGGTTGCCCCAGCCTTTCTGTGTGGGGTTTGCATGTTCTCCCCGTGTCTGGGTGGGTTCTCTCCGGGTGCTCTGGCTTCCTCCCACCATCCAAACACATGCAGGCTAGGTTAACTGGTGTCTCCTTTGGTGTGTGTGGTAGTTTGTTTATGTGTGGCCCTGCGTACCCCGCCTTTTGCCTGACGTAAGCGGGGATTGGCTCCAGCCCACTGATGTGCTTTATACAAAACATTTCTGTCTTTCGTAGTTTGTATTACATATTTTCTCATACAGGCTTTTGTGAAAAGATTGTTCCAATACAGAACATCTACACATATTTCAATGGATGGAAAAAATAGAAAGGCAACAGAATATTTACAGTATTTTTTTTCCCATTGCAGGTTTTTTACGACAAAAAACACAGAGAAAAAAATTATAGTACAGTACAATGATTTATAGATCCCACCTTGGGTTAGGCCACATCACATGCAATGTCATCCACGGCTAGGGAACGGGGAAAATATCGCCTTGCATGCCATATCCAACCCTGGACTGACTCCACCTCTGCATGTCTCTTCCATTGCTTGTGGAAGAGGCATGAAGAAAAGTGTTGATATACTAACACGGTTGATACTCTGGAATGATGTGTGATCAGCAATGATTTGCTCTCGTAGATGATGTAGGTGGTTAGTGTTGTTTTCCAACACCATATGGCCAGTTCCTGTTGATGGGTGAACAAACGTTGCCTTCCACCCTCAGGAGGTCGTAAGGCAGTTATTTAGAAAATGCAAGAACATGTGATTGGTTAGTTTCTTTTTTTTACATATGGTCATACTGTACACAGTAACATCGAAATTACACATACTTCACAGCACTATACCATTTTTTTTGTTCACTTAGGAGCATAGATCTATGCTGTAATATTGTCCTGTACTGTAATGCAGAATGATGTGCAACAATAACATAGATAAGTGTCTACAGCTGAAGACCTGTTCTCCAGTCTAAATGTCTGTATTATGGCTGCTACATAGTAGCGGCTCAGGTTGGGCTGGACCAGTCTCATCGTTAGGCCGTAAATTATGAGACTGTCCACTGCAGCTGCCATAATACCTCAGCAGGCCAAGCCTATAAAGAGTTTTTGGCACACTATCCATCTTTCAAAACTTCCTGAATGAAGCACAGATAGGTTCTGAAGCACAGATAGGTTCTGTAATCCAAATCATATCATCACCAGCTTTTCATTGCAGTACGACCAAATTACAGTTCAGGACCAGAGTCAAAGTTTGCTGACTTAATCAAAGTCCTTTGCAAGGTATACAGGGTAAGATACTTTTTTTTCGTACTGCTTGGCCTTAGAGATGGACAGATATCAGTTGCTGAAGGGTAATAGGCTTAGTTTGGACTGAAGTTGACAATAGCTCTGCTAAGGATTAAACACTACAACATCCACTACAGCACAGAATAACAGATTTCCAAGGCATTTCATTACATCATGACTAGTAAAGGCACAGTTGGAGTTAAGAGAAACCACTTAAAAAGTAAATTAATGATACCAGAATGAATCCAGTCCCACTGCAGAACCTGAAATAGTGAGATTTTATTGAAACCATGAGCTCCAAGACAGTGCAATCCAGAAACTACATTTAATACTTATGATGCAGAGAACACATGGATGAGGTGTGACAGATGAGAACTAAAGTTAGACAAAAAAATACTAACACAGAGCATAAAGCCCAAGACGGTAAAATACTTGTTGTAACAGTATAGAGGTCAAGAGAAGGCGAGCTTTTATTCTTGGCACAGATCTATGGAACCAAAGAAAAGCTTCATCTTACATTTATTGTATAAGCAAATTAACCTAATAGTAACATGGAATCACTATTTAATGCTTAATATTGAAATTTAAATACCACTGAATATATTCAATCTATTAGAACCACCTGCATTTATGTGATCTGAATTGACCTTTTGCTTAACCCATCCCCCAAACAGTGATTGCTCAATCATAGATCCAAACGGCGGTCAGATTGGATTTCTCCACGTTAACGTAGTGTTTGGAATATGGGATCTCACGTTTTGCTAGGCATGGACGCCAGTAAGGCTGACCCCGAATAGTCGAAGATGTTATGCTTTGATGGTCGGAGCCTGATTTGACTGTCAATCTCACAGTCAAAGCTTCACAGCTAAACGAGGATCATGCCATTTTAGCGATATGGGGGTGCTCAACGTCTGACTTTACAAAGAACTACTAGTTTTCTCTCAATAAGTTAATATACAGCCTGTATACAAACATTTCAACGTTTAATTCTGTAAATAAACATGTAAAAAGAAAAAAACTTTCAATAAATGTTTGTAAAAAGTGTATAAATAAATCCAAAGTTGTAACCCTAACCCTGGGTTGGCAGTGCGCAGATGTAGGTGTAGCCTGTATGTGTGCAGTAGCAGTGGAGGAAAACTTGCTGAAGAGCCAGAGCCCCAGCTTCACTGGTGTTGTGCCGACTTGTCCGCACCACGCCGGACTTTCAGATAATTTATCACCGTTAATAAACCACACAAAAGAATATTTTATCGTTTTTAAACAGCCGGCTACTTGAAAATAGACCCGCGAGGAACTGCAACATGCATGCAGTACAACTACAGCACGGCATACACGCAAAACTCTGCACAAGACCAGTGAATGGCAGGTGAGCGAGAGGTCAACAATAAGCTTCAGATAGTCGCCGAACAGAAACACACATGATGATGTGAATTTCTCTTTTTGTCTGAAATCAAGGAGGCGTTATTAAACGGTAAATGGTCTGTACTTGTAGAGCGCTTTCCACTACATCACATTAATCTGGAGCAATTTGGGGTTCAGTGTCTTGCCCAAGGATACTTGGACATGTAAACTAGGGGAGCTGGGGACAGAACCATTGACCTATTTTGTAAATGGACGACCGCTCCAACCCCTGAGCCAAAGCCGCCCCGTGTTAAAAAAAATGACTAAACACTTTGATGGTACATTTGCCGCTAAAGAAAGCAGAGTGCTTTGTGAGAACAGAATATTTGGCAGGCAGGGCAACAGTAACTATGGTTACAGAAATTTACGGTTATTTTAAGTGGTGCAATTTTAAAAACTTGATTTTAACTTCAGGTTTCTAAAATTGGATTCAGACACCAAAATCCAAGAGGGAACAGAGCTAACAAGGATTAGCATTCAAACCTGAATGGAATCAATTCGACCACCATCCTATCAGGTTACATTCTTTCAGTCACATGATCAGCCCAAATAGTACAATTTCAAAGAGAATTCAAACTTCCTAAATCGAGAGAGATGGTTTTCAAATTAAAATACTTCAATGCTATAACTTCAGTGGTATTTAAATTTCAAAGTAAGGTATTCAGCAGTGATTAAATCTCACAATTGGGTGTTGAGTTGCTTATAAAATTCTAATAAATATGGCTCTTCTTTGTTTCCAATAAGAATCAATCCCTAAGAGACTTTCATTTCACAGTCACACATCTGTTTCAGTACAAAATAATGCCAGGCAACATACCAGTAACAAAGCTTAAACGTTTGCAATGCTTAGTTCAATTCAAGATTATGAATTGGATAACACAAAGCTCTTTTTAAAGAGTTAAAATCACATGGTCACATGAGATAATCAATACTGAAGTTAGAACCAGGACATCATATTTTTGCACAGTTTGTCACACACAAAAAGTTAATATGATGCTCACATGGTACATATCAATTTACACGCAGCAAACCTGGGCCCGGTTATTTTCCAGTGTAGGAATGCTTGTTGGTTTCAAGGTTGTTGGAATATGTTTGGGGACTCAGTAGGAACCCACAGCTCACTTTTGCCCCGAGAACCCTACCAATAAAGCTGACCCTGCATCATATAGCAGACATCTTAAAAAATTAGGTCTAAATACAGCTGAATAAACACTTTTCTCCGAAGCAGTGACATGGTGTGACTTAACTCTGCCGTGCTCATGTCATTTGTCAGCATATCAAATTAGCTTTGCCAGTCTGCTTGACGTCTGTCAGCACCTGGGGACAAAAATATGTTGACAAATGCAGAGTCAGGCAGAAGCTCGGCACAGTGGTGTCTGTGCACTGTGCAGCAGACCTGTATTACTGCTGTGGTGCATCTTCAGAAGTGGAGTCCTGAGTAGTTTTTACAGTTACTGGGGTGGAGTCTTGAGCCAGCAGCTGCTCTGGTGGACGCAGGAACACCAGCATCACTGTGATGTTATCACTGGAACCGGCTCTCTTAGCGTGACCTACCAACTGCTGAGCGACTCTCAGTCCAACAGCATCCTCAGACCGTTCCAGTGGAGCATCTTCCCCGCCCTCGGGGTCACCAGCTTGTTGGAGTGCATTCAGGACCAGATGTGGCACCTCTGAAGGTCTGACTGCATCAAAGAAGCCATCACACGCCAGCAGCACATAGTCCTCGTCCCCGAAAAGCTGGGTTGTTGAGCAGTCGGCGTCTCCAGAGACATAGGGCTTCTGGTCAAAGTCACCTGGAGGGGTGATGTGGGATGTGTGGTTAGCAGCTGCAGATTGACTCAGTCCAAGGGCTGAATATCTCTAAATTAATTGGTTAGAATGAAGATCAATAGAGCTCATAAACTATCTATAAACTATATTTATATCTGTTGTATATTCATATAGCTTTGTAAGTATTCACCTGAATATCAGGTTAAGTGAACACATGTATAGTTTCTGTATTTGAAAATGCAAGCTATACACTATTGCATTAAACTGTGGTGAGCTGTTTGGGTCTAATGAGATTAATATTTAAAACTTTTTTGTGACTGTTTCTGATACTGTACTACTGTACTTACTGCAATACAGTGTGTTTAAAAAATAGTTATTTTGAACTGCCAAAAAAACTAAAAAACAAAACCTAGTTGACTGACTAAAAACTATTGAACTATTTATTACTTTAGAAAATAATACATACATGGTTCTCTCTGTCATTAAGGTAATAAAGACCACTATGTGAGAATTTACTGTATTAAGGCCAAAATGTGCCCTCTTGGTTGTGAGTTACTCACCTATAGCTCTGGACACAGCATATGTTCCATTAACACGCCAGCAACCCATGAAGGTGATGCAGCCACCGAGATCCTCAATTCGCTGCTTTTCATCCTGGACAGTAGAGGACAAACGACACCAACCTGACCACCAGACCACCACTGACATTGACTGCCACCAGTCATGTAAAACTCATCACATTGACCCGTAGTGTTGCGGTGAAGACAGAGGACCTTGACAACACAAAATCAAAACCTGTAACCACAGCAGTCTAAGCCAGTGGTTCACAGACGTTTTAACATCAAGGACACCTAAACTAACACAAATTAGACCCCCATTAGATAGAAGCTTTGCTCTGAGATTCAGAAAATGTAAGAAAACAATGACTAAACTAGTCATACATTACGTCATTGTGTTACTGTATGGCTGGAATTGCAGCCATCTAGCAGGTGATCAACCTGGACCTTGTGAGATGCACATTTTGAACAAAAAGTGCAAAGGAGGTGTCCTACGATTTGCACTAATAGTATAAAAGTGAAACAACATACTAACAATTTTGAGTTTTTCAGTTACCCAACTGTTAGCCAGGTAAAGCTTGAGCATTGGGTACTGCTACAGGAAACAGTCTTCAAAATAAAAATGGTTTATACCCTTAGCAGCAGTATGCAATATATGTCCAAGTTGACAATATGACCTTAGGGTGGTGCCATACAGTCTATGGATGATGCTAAACCAAGGTCAGGGGTCACAAAACCAAAAACCGAATATTACTTGATAGAGGCATTAAAGATTTATTTTATACACAAGGAACATTTAGTCCTACAGTGGTGCGAGAGAAAAGGCCCGAAGGGTGACTAAAAAAAAAAAAAAAAAAAGCAGGATCCATTTTCAAGGGGACCATAAATAACTTATTTCAATGACAATCTGGCCATGGGGCTCCATGTCTTCAGCAAGTGTTCCTCCACAGCTACTGCACACATACACGCACTGACCACCCAGGGTTAGGGTCACAATTATGGATTTATTTACGCACTTTAAAAACATTTACTGAAAGTTTTTTTTTTTTACATGTTTATTTACAGAATTAAACGTTGAAATGTATATTGTAATAGGCTTTATATCAACTTATAGGGAGAAAACTGGTAGTTCAATGTGTCATGTTGGAAAATTCTGTTATATTCCTTTGAAGTGTGTGTGTGTGTGTGTGTGTGTGTGTGTGTGTGTGTGTGTGTGTGTGTGTGTGTGTGTGTGTGTGTGTGTGTGTGTGTGTGTGTGTGTGTGTGTGTGTGTGTATACGCGTGTGAGAGAGAGAGAGATCTCCCTACCTCTCTGTCTGGTTTATGGGGGTCCATGAGTGTTATGGGTTGTCCCCCTCTGACCATCATTGCTTGAGAGTCTCCCAGCCAGGCCACAGTCAGCTGCTGACCATGGATCAGCACCACCACACCTGTAGTGCCGCTCCGCAGACGCTGTCAACACACACACACACACACGTTATCTTACTGTAACCCTTTTTTCTGCCACATAAACCCAGTGATGCAAGGGCATAAAACAAAAAAAAAGGGGATGGGGGGTTATGTGTTGGCTGCACTTGATGAAATGTAGACGCTGGTTTAAATGACCTCTCTGTCTGGAATGGAACCCAGAGTTTCCCTCATCTCAGGGTTAACAAGAGATTCTAAACCTGTTTGACAGGAATTACTTCGCCTTGTCTTTCTGGTCGCTCTTTTACAAAACATTGCAGGACCCCCACGAACCAAACAGCCCCCAATAGTGATGTCTTCACTGAAACGCCATCTTCATTTTTAAAACCCTAGGTTGGGTAAGTGTCAGTCTTAACATTCACCAGTCTGCAGAATCTCCACACTAAAGCTTTTATTCTATTTTGGCTCGAAAATTGAACACTGTGAGAATTGTGATTCATTTCCAAAGACTTTCATGGTGTTTCCCTTTTATACGCCATTGTCTGCATGCATAGGATGGTCGCCATGACTACCCCAAAGTAGTGACAGAGAGCCTGTTTCTGGACCGCCACCTGGTGGTTGTTAATGTACACTGCAGCTCCTCCTAGATAAGTGATTTCACCCCCCTTCACTGCGGCAATCAAGTCAACTGAAAGGAGTGACATCGGTTGGTTTCTCTGCAGCACTGGCCACAGGGATGACCAGAAAAAACTCGGATCCCTTACAAGTATTTAAATCTGAGAGTTTGAGGAGTGTTTAAATTCAAGCAAAAAAAAACCTGTTGGATGGAATATGAGGCAGATACTTTAATAAATAGAAAAATAAATCTGAAAGCCATTTAGGATGTTGGAGCAGTGCTGCTTCAATACCTCTCTCCTGGCTTTGTCCCTGAACATGTCATCTGTTTGTGTGAAGGCAGTTTTAAAGGCTGTGACTGCGTCACTCTGCAGCGTCTCCTGTTTACTCAGGACAACATGGAGATGAGTGGCAGCATAGGTCGCAGCGTCAACCCCACCGTGGCCGTCAAACACAGCAAAGTAGGCACGCTCCACTCCGTCCTAGACCGTGGCACAGAGATAGAAAGAAAAATGCCAAATAAGTCTTTCACACATTTTATTATTCTGAATGTGTTTTGATTTCTGGTTTTCTTTCTCGAATTCTGCAATTGTGAATAACAAGACAAGAACGTTGCAGTGAAAGTCTTGTACCTGGATTCCAAAGAGCTGGTTGAACTCAGCTAGAGCCAAGTGTTTGTCCTCCATCTTACGCCTCGTGTTCCTGATGGCATGAACGGAGCAGTGGAGGAACCGGGAGCGGGAGGATGGGAGCTTGGGGAGGTTTTGATGCCATGCCAGCGCAACATTTATCAGCTTGTTGAGGAAGAGACGTTGGATTGCCTCTGACTGAAAGGCTGACAGCAAGAAAAAATAAACAGCAAATAAATCCCAACCTTTTGGTTCTTACTTTTTGCTTTTATATACCAGAAGTGTTGTGTGACTTAAATCTCGTCCCTTTGACACCATCCATCCATACATAATAAGCAAAAAATGTTCATTCTCATGAGCTACGTGTCTCGTCACACTATTCATCCTATTAATAAACAATAATAATATTAGATTGGCATGGCAGCACATTAAATAAACTAAATTGGGAAAAGGTTCATAATGCAGTATTACCGATCAGTCTATTAACAGACCGACTCAGTGGCCATTATGTACATTTACAGTAGTAAAGTGGAGAAGATTCTTTTAAATCTTAAAATATTATCTTAAAGTTTCTCACAATCCCACAAATATCACCGTGCATACATCATTTTACACCAAAACGTATGTTCTACACATGTAACTATGGAATCAAACAGACTTATACATTGACAGTTGACTTCAAATACTAACAATATCTGCAGAATTGCTTAATATCTCTTTAAAGGTGATAATATGTTAATGTTGTGTTCACAGTTTGTTTCACTACTCCATAATGAGCATAAAGTAAAATACTTACTACAGACTTGCTGCTCCACTTCCTGGTTTACCTCAGCTTCCTGGGGGCATTGGAAAGGTGAAAGGTCATTCTGCAGTAGCTGGGACAGCGCTGCCTGGCACAGGAGGGCACTGAGGACTGCAGGAGCACCCCTGAACCAACAAGCACACAACATATATCATGTTGTGTAATTTGTCAAGATTTGAACATTTGATTTCTCTCACCAGACTTGGAAGCCAAGTGATAAACAACTGCACAACTGATGGTGACTGATCCACCCTAATATAGACACAAACAAGCAATCACTAGCAAAAACAAATCGGTAAAACCTAACTGGACAATGCTCAAAGTTCATTTAAAGAGCGCCGCTGGTGAATGTGCGTCTAAATGTGAGATCACCTCTGCTATCTATCACACCTTTTCCTTTACAGAAGTTTTGACGCAGTAAAGGCTGGACTTGGGAAACGGTAGGAGGGGACAACAATTGTGTTTCTACAAACAGGATATGAAGTCTTCCTGAAATGTGAGCAGAAGAGAAAGCACACGAGCCAAAGACTCTTTGGAGACCAAGGCCTCACAATAATAAAAAAAAAAAAGTATGTTCCAACTTTCAGATTAACTGAGCTCAAAAGTTCATTGTAGTGGCCGTTTCACCGTGCCCCACGTTCCTAGGCCACTTAGTCTGCAACGTATCAGACTAAGTGACGTAAGTAATAATTATGCGGTGTGGAAGCAAATAAAATTAATTAAAATAAGGTGGAGATGAAAAAGTATATGAGATGAAAAACAGAGCGATAAATTATCAAGTGATTTGATTAATCTAAAGCTGATCTGATGATAACAGAGCCATGTTTCATCATTTTCTGCATCTTACATTCATAATTCACAACACAAAATTGCCATTTATCATTTAAGGAAAGTGGCCTCAAGGATGGGAGGAACAAAAAAAAAAAAATCGATAGCATAACTTCAAGCAGGTATCAACAGGGTCCAAGGCCCCAGGGGAGGAAAGAAAGCATAGAAAGTTAAGAAGGCTAAATTCCCATGCCAAGTTCTTGTCAGCTTTTACAAAGGAGCAATAGAAAGCATCACCAACTGGCATGGGATGTGCACGGCCCAAGACAGGAGGGCTCCGCAGGTGAAGATCATTGGTACTCCTCTACTGAGTATCAGTGAGGTGAGGTGTCTACAGAGCCCAAAGGATATTCCCCCCCCAGCCACAGCCTGTTCACCCTGCTGCCTTCTGGAAAAAGATACAGTAGTATCTGCTGTCACACCATCAGACCGCAAAGCATTATCATTATCAGCACTGCCCCATGTAAAATAGTTTATATCTGTATATAATTTTATATATTTTCTTTGTAGCATAAAAAATGACATAAAAATTACAATTAAGTGAAATTAACACAAGTGACATTACATATGTATTACAGTGACTTTTCAGGTGGAACAAGAGCACTTACAGCAAGTGGCATTCATTCTCTTACTCTGTGTCTATTTAGTCTTGTGCTGCTGTGTCCTTCAGACATGCAACATTATGTAAAATGCTTTTTTGTGTCCTTCTTTGTCCTACCTGGCAGCCAGCAGCCTCAGGCCCAGCTCCAGGCTCTCTCCATGCAGCTCCTCCAAGGAGACTTTGCGGCTCAGAGGGCTGCCAGGCAGTGGACTGTCTTCCTCCAGAGGAGCTGGAAACTTCTCCACAAAACTCTTCAGGAAGCACCTAGCCTCCTCCTCCATCCCACAGACTCTGGCTGCAGTACGATCTCAGGTAAAAAAAAACGAGGTCAGGGCTCACAGGGCACTAGTGGAGATTTTACGGAGAGAGAAAGTATGCAGCAAATTTGACTCTGATGGGGTTATTAATGCAGTATCCACATAACAGACATTTAAATTCCCACGTCTGGTAAAACTTTTGTGAGGTAAGCCTATACATTACTTGCTGAACGATGAACTATATTATTATTATTATTATTATAATGTAGTTTAATCATTATAATATTGTAACAGCACACCAGGAAATATAACTGAAAAGCTAATGTTACCTCTACTGATGTAGTGACTTTGAATTGACTAAGTCAAAAATGTTATTTTTAATTTCCATTTATGATCACATAATTTAGACAGAATAGGTCAAAATGGTGCTTACTATCTCACAATTCTGACTTACTGTGAGTATTTTCACTTTTACCACACGTTTTATTTTATTATCTTAGCGAAAACTGGCTCCGTTAAATAGCACGAGCCAACGAGGAGCCTTCCTTTGTAAACTAGCTCGATCGTCGTAGTATTCAGTCACGTGACGTGCGCGATGACCAAAACAACAGACCAACATAGCGGGTCACACCCGGGTGTGACCATACCGCGACTCCCCCGTAGAGACGCCGCAAAAGCAGTCAAATTTTAGTTGGATCACCTTTCAACTTAAGAAAAATAAAGATATGAACACAAACTGCAAGTGTTGGGCATTTCCGATCCATATAAGGTTACAGCACCCGCTGCCGCATTTCTATCGTTAAAAACCGGCAGGTCCCTGCCGCTCGACTGCGGTAATAATGTTTACGTTGAGGGAACGGGAACACCTCAACTAACACAGCTCAGGCTGATGTCCTCCTCGATTAATGCATCCGAAAACACACCAACCATCCAGAATTTCAAGCAACTCAAAGTAACAGCGTATCACTTGCTTATTGGTTGGCAGGCAGCGGTAAATAACGTGTATTTGCCCTCCATGGGGCGTTTTCCTTGGAATGTGACAGCGTTGGGGCTGGTAACGTTACCGAAAATGTGTAACAGCTGAGACGTGCAAAAAAGGTCTGCTCGGTTGCTCAGTACTGTAACCTAACGTTTCTCTAAACTTTCCCCGATACTGCCGAACCGGAAGCTAACTTACAGCTAATAGAATGTTAACTTTGGCCGGCATGTTCAGCGTTAATAAGGTTACTACTGAAACGAAGTTAACGGTTGGCTAACGCTAGAGATTAGCACAGTAATTGTTCTGTATTATTTCCACATCAAAAAGAGGGGCATGCGCCCAAGCTGTCGAGACATATCCGTTAGCTACCAAACGCATCCAACCGAACGTGAAACAACTTTACAGTTCTGCGGAAACTTATTTTGTATTCCCAAACATGTAACGTTGAACATGGCGTGACTTTACGTGTCCTGACACGTAAAGTTATTTACATGCACAAACGTGCGCAAGCTATCTTTATTTGTGAAACATTAGTGTTACCAGTGTTACACTGTGATGAATGCAGTCAGCTACAAACAATTGACGTTGGTCATTGAGGGCTGGATTAACGCTAACGTTACTTTTGAAGTTAACTTATCATTTCCCCGACTAGCAGACGTTAGTTTCTTCATTTTACCTGAGGCTAACTAAACTGCAACAGCCCTTTAGCATAACGTTACTGTTTCGCCTAGACAAATTACAGACGGACAGCTGAGGGAAACGAGACAAAGAGTAACAGACATTCATTGATAAAGCACACACACACACAAACCTGCGTTGGTAGACCTGATGGTATTAACACAATCACAACGTACTACAGAAACTGTGGAGAAATCTGTTGAGAAAACACCCTATTGGACCATCTTCCTGTACGTCATCACCCCCGCTCTAGAATTTAAAGGAACATACCAATATTTTACCACATAAAATAGAAATAGGTAATTAAGACAGAAAAGGGTATATAAAGTGTTATTTTACTATGCCACAAAGAATTATCACGCCATAAATAAATGTTACAAGAAAAAGGACAATTAATTTAAATTAATCAGCAGATTTTCTTAATTAATCAATTTGTCTGTGAAATGTCAGAAAATGCAGACAATTTCATATTGCTTGCCCCCCCAACCCCCCATCTGTCCAAAACCCCAAAATATTCAATTTAAAGAAAAGCATTATGGAAATGGAAAATGAACTTAAAACTTATTGCTAACATGTTAAAAGCTTCTAAACGTTTGCATGACATGGAACTCATCTTTTTACAAATGTTTACAAATTGTGTCATGTTATAGCATGATACAAGCCCATGTTTAAATATCAACTGTATGTGTTAACATGTTACTGACATGTCTGTTAAATTAATCTCTAAGCTCAATCTGTTGAAATTTCACTCAAAAAATGTAGCATTTAAACTATTTGGACACTTTCTATAACGTTTCCTTGAAAACTATTTTCAAGTTGAGAACATATATAAGTATATATGAATTTTTATGATGGTGAAAAATGATGCTAAAATGTATTAAATTAAACATTTTACTTTAATGTATAAAACAACAGTAATGTAAAAAAGAACAGAAGTCCATTTACTGAAACACATGGTCATATTAGGTGTCTAGCAAATAACAAGATGCACTATACACTGACTCTATACAAAGTAAGCTGCCAAGGCAGCCATTTTGTCTTTAGGTTTTTTAGGATTGTTACGGCGTCCCCTGCCCCGTCCCCGTCCTCCTCGTCTTGCACCACCTCCCCGATGCCTCATGGTGGCATGTTTGAGCTCCACCAGATCCTGGAAAACCGGATCACAGAAAACACAGCCGGTATGTTGGGTCTCGCCTGCAGGAAGTGGAGTGCGAGTCTTGTTGAAGTCCACCGCGACCAGAGAGGCGTCACAGACATCGCAGCTTTCTTGAACAACCTATGGGAAGAGAGAAAAACCTTAGAGACCGCATAAAAGAAATTGTAAGAGCTGAAATGATAAAACTTTGAATGTAAATACACAACAACACTTCAATAAACCTCTTCAGCAAGTGAGCTATAAGAAGAAGCAAAAAGTATAGAATGTACAATGTGAGTTCTTTGGAAGACACTAGCTCGGTATTCTCAGTATGGCAGACACTACAAAGAGAATGAAGAAGACATCAGAGGAAACAAGGAAGAGAAAACGAGAGTGTGGCCGAGCAAGAGACTGAACAAGAGTAAATATCAGACTGGCTTTTACTCGTTGGCGTGATTTAAAACAGCTCAAAAAGGATGCAGGACAGATGCCGAGCTGGCCTTCTTGCTGTTGGACTACTCACTAAAAACTTATTAGCTGGCTTGCTGTGTCTTATGTTGTTGCACTCGAGAGAAATCAGCCTGAAGCTGCTCATATGTTTGGGCGGAATGAAAGCCAACACGCTGGATACTTTGAGCACCACGTGTGTTTGATGTTTTGGGCCTGAAAAGGCATCAGTTTAGCAATTGTAACTGACACTGTGTTTTATGTGTAAGATTATCTTGACATAGGACGAGATGTACGGCTGTTTTCTTACCTGCACTCTGTGTGCATGTTCAAAGAACTGCACCACCACGTTACATTTATTACAAGCCATCCTCCATTTGGGTCCAGATGTTGGATCCAGCACCAAAACCCCACTATCACACTCCACACACTGTCCGATGCCCAAAGAGTTGAGAGAGTGCTGACAAGACGGATGGGTACATTCATTGCATCCCATACCTAGGAAAAAAGGGTAAGAAGGTCATTTATCACTCACATTCATTTGTTACATGTAATCTCGCCAGGACTGCCGTCTGGTCCTGCTGCTTGCTGGGTTTAAATTGTTTAACTCACTTCCTAGAGACACATCAAGGTGTAAGACCAAGACTACTGTGAGGGCGAGATTTACTAAGGAGGAAGCCACATTAATCATGTATTCAGCACCTGATTCAGTAAGACAGAACCTCAATATGCAGTCAGCTTCTGGACTGAACCAGGTACTGACCTCCAGACACATGCTGCAAGTGAAGGAGAGCTCTGATCTTGAATATAAAATATTTTGGCTGCGATTTAACTCTACCTGAACAGTTAATGTTACTGAAAATATTACTCCTAAATTATATTTGAACCCTTAGCATATATAATTCTTAATACATCAGGTTGTGTCCTACCTTTCTTCATATCCCTGAAAGGCGGGTTGCTGAAGCAGTATGGGCATAGAGGGTAGCTCTTGCCCCGGGCCCCAGACGTCCACAGCACAAGCTCGAAGTCATCCAGTGGACAGCGGAGCTCTTTGTACAGCTTGATGGCTCCATTCTGGGGAAGACTGTAGGTCTCGTCACAGTGGGAGCAATGGAGCCTGCTGGGCTTTGCCTGCAGATACATGTTAGGATCAGATGTAAGGATCAGATCAAGTGCAGTTGAAACAACAAGGGATCCACATCAAGTCTTTCCCTAACCAACCTTAGAGACCATACTGTATCAAAGATAAATGGAGGCTGTTATCATCATCTATGTATAAGTGTGTTTGTAGTCAGTCTATTTATTTGCAGTTTAATACAGCATTCACCCTAATTAGAATTCTACTTCTACAGTTGACCACTTACACTGTTGCTGACGAGATTATCTTGTATGCAAGCAGGGCCTTGTTCACTATGGGAACCTAACCATCCAAAACTTGGGAGTTTCCATAACCTGAACTTTGGTTGGTTCTAGGTTCTACCTTGTATTTTACAAGGTAGAATGTTTTGAATATACATCACTAAAAAAAGAGCAGACCAGGACAAATGTTGTCTTTTTTATGCAGTGTTTTGAAAGGAGAGTGTGGTTGTTCAACAGACGACAATGAAAAGGTGGAATGCCCTTCATGTAAAGGCCCCATCTGCAGCAGTAGGTCACCAGAATGGAGCAGAGAGTGAACAAGACCAACACCGCCGCTGATTATCTCTCTAGGGCGGGTTGCATCAGGACAGCGTGTCCTGACGCAACCCTCACTCTCTCTCTGTCAGCTCCATACCATTAAATCAGCCCTCTGCTCGATTCTCTCAATCACAAACTGGGGAAGTGCAGCTGAAGAAGCTGCTGGAGAACGGATTAAGGGATGCAGTGCAGTCAGTTCTCAACAATTTTTTCTTTGACAAAATAAAATATAGCCATGTGGTGTTTGGTCCCACTGTCCTGTTATATAGTGCGAAAAAAACGTCACTTTTGAAAAGGTTATAAGAATTGGAAATACCAACGTCACCTGAATGTTAGTGGAAAATATTATAGTAGTAGCAAGCATAGTCCACAACACTGTGTAAACAGTCACTGCAGTTTTCACACACAAATGAATAACCAAAATGTAACATATTGAAACGTGCTAATCTAAACATGTCCTGTTATTAATGCCACGTTGCTTCTGCAAGCAAGCCGTTTCTATTCCCCTGTGAGTTTCTGGAACGTGGATTTAGTACCACCTGCCATGCAATGCCAAAACTGGACAGGAACTCATCCACAAAGTGGGCAGAGTACAATGGAAACAAAAGCGGAACCTGTGACAATGGCTCAGGGTTGCTTAGTTACCACAGAGGAAAAAGGCCTAATGGTCTCTATGGCAAACTGGTCGATTTACTGTGCCACAGTCATCTGTTGATGACCACCAAACTGCCATTATTATTTTCATTATCATGATTTCTTATTATCCCGCGACCCTGAAATGTTTGCATTTAACAAGAGTTCAAACGACTTATGTTCCTACTCTGATCCATCCTCAGTGGAAATGTAAATGATAAAGAATAGCATTATGCATTAGATGGCAGTTTGTCCACCTGGCTCAAAACTGTCATTTTAACTGGATTGAGATCTTGCTTTTCCTTTAATAAGAAAAACATTATACAGTCCAGTATACTATCTCTATAGAAATATCCTGTATTTTCATGCTGCTGCCACAACCTTTAAACCACTGGACACTATTTACCACAGTCAAGACAGCAAGTTAGGTTCAATTTATAACACAATGGTGGATGCTAAAAGCGAAGAGGTCTGCTTACGTTCTGAAGCCACTGTATGTATGAAGAAAAATATTATTGAAAGACTTACAATGCCATGTGAGTCCCAGTAGTTACTTGTCTTGAACCACTAATTAAAACTTCCATGACTAACACTGATAAAGTTACTTGAAACCGTCATGAGGCCAAACCGACCAAATGCACATCCTCAGTGCACATGGAGCTACCTGGACATGTGAGTTCTTCATCTGTCATAGCACCCTGAGGACTTCATACACGGGTTGAAATACAATGGCAGTGACCAATCTGCAGCCTCATGACTTATTCATGCATTTGAAAGTGGTTCTGTCATCAAGTGGAAATGGTAATAATGTTAACTTTAGTATTTAAAAAGCTCTTTATTTGAGCTGAAGTTTGAAGGCCAGAACTAAAAAGTGCCTTGATGATTTAAAAGCAGAAACTTAAGTGCAACAACACTTGTACAAAGTTGTGAGGGTGGACTAAAGAAGCCTGTAGGTTATCACTGTATAAGGAAAATAGAGAGGGGTCTATATAGAGACCAGTATATATCAGGACTACTAAGCTCCTGTGTACCTTAGTTTGAAGAGACTTTATTGCACATACTGTGCTGTTTGTCTGGCAGAACTTCAAGATACCCCTTTCTAGTGGTGTAATGGATCGCAGTTGATCCATGATCTGTACGGACCACCCTCCACGATTTGGCGTGCAGGTGATCGCAGACTCATTGTAAGGTTTGATCATCATAGTGTGAAAAACTGCTGTTGTTACTTTTTAAAGTAATAACTTTGTAATTGTCGATGCAGAGCTGCAGTGAAAGGAGAGAAAAGACAGATGTGTGCTGTGTTTAACTGAAGCACAGTGATTGGGTTAGGGGAGAGCGACTAATTTAAAAGCCGTCACTTTCACCTCCATTGAGAGCGATCCCGTAATTGTAATGAGGTAGTTGTAATGAGGGTTAAACCTCATTACAACCTCATTACGACCTCATTATGACCTGAAAAACTGTTCCCCGATCAGTGTCCTGACTTGGGGAATCACATGAAGCATGCTCCATCAGAGTGTCTACACATGGATTAAAGAAGCTTTATTAACTTACTCTTTCCTCTGGAGAGCTTCCTCTGTCTGTCCTGTCAAGTTTGTCACTACAGTTTTTTGGTTTGCTGCTTAGATGTCCCACAATATTTACTATGTCAGCACTGTGTGCTTGGAAACATTTAAAATCTCCGTAGCCTCTCTGATCATTAATATCAATCTTTAAAGAAAACACAGCATGCATCAATAAAGAAATCACCTGGAAAGCTACAGATCCGACTCGCGCGTCACACCAATTAAGCTGCTACAATACGAGCGTAAACAGCTGCTGACGACAAATTATTAGACTAAAATATAAATCAGAGCATCCTCTGCATTCAGCACTAATCTGCTGTATTTTATCTTCTCATATAGGACTAATAATTAGGTAGTCTGCAAATATCATTCCAGCAGTATAGTCCTGTGAGGACAGTTGAAGGCTACATTTGAGATACTTTTTACTGTATCATTTCTTGCTGATGAAACTATGTTCATCACGCTGAGTGCTGGAATTAGCTTCTAAAAAAGCGCACAGCCCTAAAAAAAATGTTACTGGGTTTCTATGTAGTGCATGATAGCTGTATTTCTAATTTTATTTTTAATTTTAGTGAGCCAAGAAGTGGGGAGAAAGAACGTGATGAACAGGGGGCAGTTAGCGTGTTCTTCAGCCAAACGCAGGGATTGAAGCCTTCACTGCACTCACAAACACAGATAAGAAGAGCAAAATTCAGTTTTGATAAAAAGTATTTTATGCCAAAGGTCCTTTTGTATGTATTTCATTATAGGTCATCTGTTTGTGTGACTGTAGTGTAGAACTTTGGTTGAGTTTAGGTGTGATTTTGGTATGAATTACAGTAAATAAGTTGTGTTTAAAGAAACAAAAAATCTGCACCTCACTAATTTCTAAACCCTGGTTACGGCCCTGGCTGTGACTTCGGACAGTTTCAGTTGTGCAACTGGGACTCCTGACTGCTTATCATCATAGAAATAGATCATGAGATTGTGATGCACGTTCGGATGCAGATCTTTGGTCCTGATATTTCCAGTCACATTGACTCAAAGAGGGACCTGTAGTGTCCTGTTTTTAAAGTTAATGGTACTTAACCATGGCCATCAGAGGTACACTGGTCATATGCTATTACCACCTATAGTATAAGAATGCAACATGTAATCTGTTGCAACATTAGTTGTGTTACCCCATTGTCTTGTTTCGTGACCAACTCTCTCCTTTGTGCAAATCCACACAGGGCAGGTTCCCACTCTTTCAACAGCTTTCTTGTGTTCTGGTACATATATTGTTCATCTTGACATTGCCCCTTTAACTCTAGGGTCTTGCAGTGACAAAAAGTAGTTTTGACTGTTCTGCTGACCTGGATGTACTTCATGAAGCGGTGGCACTTGCCACAGCGGGACAGGGGCTTCCCAGTAGCAGCAATGGGTGAAAAGGAGACTTCCATCAACTCATCCATGCCTGGAAAACACAACAGACAGATTCTGTGGTCTAGAGCTGCACAGGAATGAACCAAACTCTAACCATAACGTATTTCAAATAATATTTCCAGTGGTTTATTTAGCACATCAGCTAAATTTAATTTTATTTAAATTGCGCCAGTTCATAACAGAAGTTATCTCATTTTACTTTTCATATAGAGCAGGCCTAGACCATACTCTTGGTGACATTTACAGAGATGCAACAATTACCACAATAAGCAAGCACTTGGCGACACAGGGGGAAAAAAGCAGGTAAAACAACAGCACATTGCAAGTTCCACATAGGGATGTAAAATAATAGTAATGGTAGTGGGCTTAATGCAGATATCAATAAAATTATAAAAGTAGTAATGATAACGATAGCAATAGAAGAAACTGACTTCTCTGGAGTGCCAATCTCTTAGGTTTGGCGACATCACAACTTGACGATAATGATTTGCACTTCTTATTAGTTGGGATATTGCAAATATACCTGTTCTTCCGTCATATGTCTGGTAAAATAAACACTTTGTGTGAAACACATTTCCTTCTAGTCACTAAACGCATAAGAAGAGAGAGACATCTTTTTCTCCTTGGCTTTCCAATATTCAGTGCAAACTTTATTTCACAAGGTGAACAGCAGACTGTTTTCTTCTGTTTTCTCTTTTGTTTTGTGTTTGCCTTTAACATTTTTTGGATCCCGAAGAAGACCAATATACACAACAGAACAACCACATACCTGCAGGAAAAAGTAACGGCTTCCACCATTTTCACGTAAGAGGCTTGTGTCTGTGCACAGGTTTTTAAGAAGTATAAACGTAAGTGGTCTATGGTGTGGTGCAGCTGTCTGTGTGCGTATCCGCTCCAAAGTATATTCGAGCCTTTAGCCGTTGGATGCTATTCACAGTCTCACCACTAGATGCCACACATTTAACCTTTAAGCTAGACCGGCCACTGCCAGCTCACAGGAAGAAGGTCCTGGGTTCGAACCTTGGTAGGTTCTGGTCTTTCTGTGTGGAGTTTGCATGTTCTCCCTGTGTACGCATGGGTTCTCTCCAGGTGCTCGGGCTTCCTCCAACCGTCCAAAGACCTGCAGACTAGGTCAATCGGTGACTCTAAATTGTCCTTATGTGTGCGTGTCCCAGGTTGTTTTTCTATGTGCGGCCCTGCGATGGACTGGCGACCTGTCCTGTAACCCGCCTTTCGCCCCATGTCAGCTGGGATTGGCTGACGAGGGATGGATGGATGAACCTTTAAGCTTGGCGGGGCTGCTCAGTGCTCAGATTCACCCTTCATTGTCCAACTTATTAACATAAAATAGTGTTTCAATATTGGCATTTATAGGTGGGCAAAGCACTCTGAGACTGTTTTCATGTTTGGTTATTGCTCCCTGATTCCAGGATGGTGCCCCATTATAATTCATCTTTATTCATACTTTGTTGTAGTAATAGTTTTTAAATATCTTAGATATACAGATTAAACCTGCTCCTACCAGATCTCAACAACACAAACCATTATAGTGTTAGGATTAGATGTTTTGTGATGTTTTTATAACCCACAATAACACAATGTTCCCCTTTCTGCAGAAACCTAAAGAAGCTTGTGACACTGTGGCAGTGGTAAACTTACTGGGGATGGAATCCACAAAGTAGTGAAACTTCCTCTTGAAGATATCCAGCGTATGCTGCAGGACCTGCAGGTAGTTGGCCTTACCCAGTGCTATAAGGTTCAGTTGCTTCTCCACAGCACTGCGTATGGTGGGCAGCACAAGCTCTGCATCTATAAAACAGACAGACAGCCATTCATTCGTATTTTAATGTCACTCTTAATAATGTAGCTGGTGTATTTTTAATGAACTGGACCATTCTGTCTAATCCCATGTCCCAAAGGGTTGATTATATGGCACTACCTTTATCAGTTGACATAGTATCCAAAGATAAGTTAGCAATATTCAAGAACCTTCAATCAGTGCACAGCTAAAAATCCCTAAGAGAATGTACCATATGTAAAGCAAATTACCTGTCTTGTAGTAACCATGTACCAGGACAATTCCTAAGTTGGTTGGCTTCAACTTACGCCCATTCTCTACTGTCACATAATTCCTCTGGCAGATGTTATTGATGTGGACAGGGATGCTGGCATCAGTACCTGGATGCCAAAGGACAGAAGCCAAAATGTATAAAACTTTTGTGCAGCGCTTAAAAATTCAGTGCTTAATAAAGACCACATTAAGTTGAGAGTATTGACTAGTTCTTATTTAGTGTTAAGTGACCAAAAGAGGACTGCATGAGTAACTAGCTTCAAACTGTCACTGCAGTGCATGTTGATAGTGAATATTATACATATTAAGTGATAAGATACAGCTTGTGGAGGATTTTGATGTACGTTCCTGAATTCATGAACTCCTCTGGAAGCATGTACAGAACAAATGGATTAAAAAAAATAAAATCAATAGATGTAGTGTACTGAGATAATTGCTTCCATGCTCAAAAATGACTACAGAACGTCAGGTCTGAGGAGTCCTTCACCCTGCAATAAATCAATTAATGCTGCGTAAATTTTAAAATCCACGTCTTGAGTTTCCATTTCACCATCATTCTGAACATTCTCTGCTGCTGATTTCATCTCAAGTTCTATTCAAACTGTTGCAACCCCATGAGACAAACAGTCTGCACAGACCGCTTACTCTATTACAAATACTTTAAGTTAGAAGACACAAAGCACAGCTACGTCCGACAGGCAGTGCTGAGGTATACCAATGCCATGTTTCTCCATGAGGGTGATGAGTTCGGCCTCGGTCAGGTAGTCGGGGGGGCTGGTCTGCTTTTCTACCAACTTGATCTCGTCTACTGTGAAAATGTCTCCAGGCTCACTAGCTGGCATGGCCTCTTCCAGAGGGATGCCCTGCCACGGCATTACTGCTGTGTAACCTGGGAATAGAATATACACAAGGAGCAAGGAGCTGGTAAATACATCACTAAGACTAATATACTGGCTTTATAACAATGCATATGCACAGAGAATTGGCAGCTACATGAACAGCATTGTTCAACTACATGCCTAATGATGATTTTAATGAGACATCATGATAAAAAATTACCTCATACCTCTACATAGTGTGAGACACTGTCTAACTTGCAAAATATGTTTATGAACTGGCAACATTTGTGTACTAGACCTTAGATCAGGCAAAAATTAAGACATCATAATAATGTCAGTAAATGAGGCCTGGATGAATATCAGGATGTTTTCTACAAAACATCCTGATATTGTCCTTTGTTCAGTCAGATGCTGACCTTCCTCTTCTTTTGAGTTTTATGGCAGTTAGCAAACCAACTGCTTCCCACCTGGGCTGGAGAGTAGAACAGCAGATTGCTGCTGACCTGCCTGTCAATTCCTGATATACTTCCCCCATAAACTCGTGTGCTGAATTGCATCTTGTGGACACGTGGTATTAATTTCTGAAGATGTGCACTACCTATGCTGCAAAGGAACACAGGTTTTAGTTTTAAAACCAAAATGGAAAAAAAACAAAAGCAAAAAACAGAAATCGGTTTTGTTTTTCTGTTTTAAACCCATAACTGAAAACAAAGTAGCTGCGTTTTGTTCCATCTTTGATCGGTGGTGTATCCCTACAACCCGTTCTCACTCCTCAGCTTGTCACATACGGCACGGGCATGGTCAAGGTCTATCGGTGTCTGTTTCTTATGCACTGGGGATCTCTACAGTGTCATAGGTGGCTAGATGAAGCCTAGAGAAAAAAAAACCTTTCAGCATATTCGGGTATTTTCTTAGATCGCTCAGGTAACCAGCTGCTTCAGATCAGCCGAAAACAAAATGCTTCCTTGATGCTGACCTAGAATTTTGAGTTGTCGAGGCTCTGTAATGTAGTGCTCACTTGATATGAGATGCTATGCGCCGTGAAAAGAAATAACCTTCTATAAAATTTAAGTGCATTACAAACACAGATGGGCCTTGTCCATGCGTCCATATGTGACGAGTCGGGGATTGATAACAGTGGTAGGGATGCAACACCGGTTTTTGTTTTCTGTTTATCTGTTTTTCCATTTTGGTCGGACTTGTTTTTTTCTGATTTGTGAATCTCCACTAGTTAACATTCCTTTTAAAACCTGGACAAATCTGAACCTATGAAGAGTTGGTGGAACTGCCTGTAGTTCATGAAACAAGTTTTGGGGTTTCACTTCTTAAACCACCTGCATGTAAAGTGCCAATACAGTTTGGTACTCCAGCAGCAGCTTAATGTGTGAACAGCTGGCTTTACCTGGTGATATCAGAGTTTTGCCACTACATGAGAAGGCCTCTGAGCCAATGGTGAACTCTATGGTCGTCTGTAGGTACTTGCAGTCTTCACTGATGGTGGCAATGAAATGGCGTGTTATGTACTCGTATAGCCGCCAGCCATCACTTCCTGTGGAAAAGCAGATAAGGACAAACGTGGGTTAGACACTCAACATGACACTCTATTAAAAAAATCGATTGTTGGGGTATGTTGCTGTCAAACCAAGTAAATGTGTAGATTTAACATTCAAATGAAGATCAACGTCAGTCGAATGCTTTGTTGACCACTAATAGTTGAAGATTCAATGTTTCGATGGGCGGAGCCGGATTATAGTATACTATATAGTTACTATCTGCATGCTATCTATTATCCATTATCTAATACGTTGCATGACTCACCCAGTTCCCCTTCTGAAGCAGCACGCATTGGAGTGATAGGTGGATGGTCTCCAGCATCAGATCCTTTCCTGGGTCGGTTTAATCCAGTTGAAAGAAGAGCCTTCACCTGATGGGGGAGATTTCTTTTAAAAGACATACATTTGTGTATCCAAATTCCAGAACCGTATTCTAGCTGCCTGTAAGCACGAATACAAAGAATCTGCTTCTGTATGCGTAGGCTACATGCTGGCCTTGAATGTATCAAACATAAATCTCTTAATGTACCGATTGCTTCACATGAGCCCTCACCTCTTCGGCCCAGATGGGATTGTTGGTCTGCTGCCTCAGTGTTTCCTTCAGGTCAAAGTTCTCTGGGTAGTGGGTCGTCTCAGTACGTGGGTAGCTGATGTAGCCCTGCGTATACAGGCGCTCTGCAATCTGCATGGTATGCTGGGGACCCATGCCTGAGACATCGAAACGTAGTTTTCCCGTCAGAATGCTGGACTTTGAATAGAGAATTTGAGTTGTATCCTGTCCCACATACACGTTCCTGCTGACCCAAATGCTCATTAGAGCACCAAATGTGGATTATTCTGCCAGTAAACAAACAAATGTCACATTTCTTCCTGTTTCAGAAATGTTTGCTAAAAAAACAGCACCTGGCTGTTTTAGTCTTTTTTTTAAAAATTAAAGTATACACTTGTAAGGCATTTTCTAAATGTATTTTGTGACAGTTTGAGTTGCACAGTTTAAATTATTATTGTTCGGGCTGCCAGCCAGTCTCTCCTGGCAGTAAGATGCAGGTTACTGGTAGTCAGTGGTCAAATGTCACAACATCGTGTAACATCTTCAGTAGGAGCCAGTGAACCAGCCACAGACACCGTAGAAAAGTATTGACAAGACTAATTCATTGTTGTGGTTTTGGTGTTTTAGAAAAGTAATACAGAATAATACTAGCTTGTTATTTAAACCTGTATGATTTGATTTTTTTTAAAAAGCATATGTTCAGACTACAGCTGAAACATTTAGCTGGTTATTCTTTTTTAAGGCAGAAATGCTAAACATTCCCTAGTGTCAGCTTCACAGTTGTGAGGATTGGTGACTTTTCTCTGTGTATAAACTGAGCTACTTTTAGATTTTGGACTGTTGGTTGGGGAAAAGAAGATATTCGATGACCCAAGTTCATTCTTACAAATACTTGGGTGTGCATATTGACTGTAATCTGTTTTAGAATGTCCATGTGAATTCTGTATGCACTCGGATCCAACAGCGACTATACTTCTTGAGAAGACTCAAGGTGTTTGGGGTTGGACAGAGTAGTGATGTGATTTTATCATGATGTGATAGAAAGTGATAAGGTGTCCGAATGCTCTGTGGGAAGACTTTAGTTTGTTTCTGCTATGCACTGTGTCTGTTACTGCATTACAATTTCATGGATTTTTTTTTATGTGGTAACCTGTATGTCCAAGGGAAATTTACCTACGGACAAATAAAGTAATCTTGAAACATCACCTTGGGACTGAAAAACTGGGATGGGGAGTTTTTACTATTTTCTTTCAATGCATAGACCCACTGATTAATTGATTAACCAAAAAATTAATCAATAGTTGTAGACATAATCAATACAAAGTAATGAACATCAGCACTGACCTAACACTGACAGCATTTCACACTATTACAAGCCTTCACACCTCAAATTCCCAAAGATTCACTTTCATTATTTCATTACCTAGAGGAGAACAGGCTACAGGAAAATGACGAGAGAGAAAAATACAACTGACAAAATGCTGCTTATGTTAATGTGAACATACCCAAGGAAGAGCTGGCCACTCTCAGCATTTCCACTGTGTTCAAGGCCTGAGGCCTCTGTTTGGTCTTCTCTTTCTTACTCAATCTCTCCACCTGCATTAAGAGAGTTATTATACAGCTCATATATGAGGTCAACTCAAATGAGCTCTACTTCTGGTTGACTGTGACGTGGGTGAATCCATCAGGCAGTGGTAAATGACGTATGTAGAACTCATATTCTCTAGGAAATATTTTGATAGTTTACATTTCGTCAATCTTTGGTGATTTGAAATACAGGAAACATCGGTTGTTACAAAAATTAGTTGATTTAAAATCCGTTTGAACATAAATAGATATATTCCAATATTCATTTCTAATATTTTTTTAGATAAGGTTGTCTTACATTTGAAAACTGTAAGGGTTACCTTTAATTGCTCTCTGGTGAGAAAATTGTGTGATGAAGACTTGTCATTTCTTTGACATTCATCTACTGCATTTTTTTATTTCAGAGAAACATAGCTTGCAAATATATCTTGGATCCAGTGAATGCTTTACTCACAACAAGCTTGGTCACCAAGTGATTACACCTCGTTTGGTTGCAAGTTGTTAAGGAGAGCTGCAAATCTCAAATATTGATCCTCAACAATAACTTTGGGTATATTTCCCATACACACGCGACCCTGTATACAGGATAAGCGGTTGACATGATGGATGGATGGATATTTCGCATATTTTCAAATTAACTCAAAATTTTTAATTAACTCTAAAATCTTACTGCAGAGACATCCATCCATTATCAACCGCTTATCCTGCGTACAGGGTCGCGGGGCAGGAAAATTTTTATTGAAATAAAATAATAACAAATACCTTGGCCTCCCTGGATGTCTTGGCCAGGTTCATGAACATCTGACCCACCTCCTTGTCGAAGACCCTCACCCTGTTCCAGTCCAGTGTCAGTTGGCTCTCCTTTCCTTTGAACACCTGACCAAAGTAAGGCATGATGGTCAGTATATTGCCCAAGGAAGAGCCATTGAGTTGGTGTTTGGGGGAGAAAAACAGGGGATCTACCTTTGCCTGGAGGACCCAGTAAGTCTCTGGCTTAAAAGATTGGATCTTGTCATGGCGTTCCACACAGAAGCCTAGTGTTGGGGTCTGGCATGGTCCAAATGAGATCAAGGAGGAGTCTAGATTGCCGTATTTGCCCTGGAAATACTTGGTCTGGAACCTGAAAATATTTCATCGACAAAACACAAGCTTAGATTCCTTCCTACCTTACATCAGCTGTAATCACAGTTGTGCAGCAGTGAATAAACCATGTGTCATTCTGAACACAAATCCGAGGCTTCTTAGTAGATTTTTCATTTTTTGTGCCATTCAGTCCACATTCCTACGCAGAAAGGTGGACAATGTTTCACTATCAAGCATCTCTGCTCAAAGGGGACATAAACTAACCGATGCTACCTATACTCTAATTATTGCCATTAACATACTGAATAAATAATGTTTCTTTTTGATGATTACATTACTGTATAACTCATAAATGTTCAGACAATCTTAATTTTTAGTAATTTGTGATTCTATGTATATATGTAATC
Source organism: Lepomis macrochirus (assembly GCA_024633595.2). Classification (NCBI taxonomy): domain Eukaryota; kingdom Metazoa; phylum Chordata; class Actinopteri; order Centrarchiformes; family Centrarchidae; genus Lepomis; species Lepomis macrochirus. The sequence continues at coordinate 2,479,769 of JALXJV020000005.1, read as the reverse complement.
CAAAGATATTGCGCATTTTCTTTCAAACTAATTTTGTAGTTATAAGGCTGTTTATAGGCGTAGAGGCAGCTCAGCGTAGGCCTGTGCATTGTTCAGCAGCAGTCACATCTGCATGAAACTTTGCAAATAGAATCTATGGGCTCTCATGATTTAAAAAAGTTCCTCATTTCTGGGTTAACTAACTCAGAGTTTTTTTGAAACAGGGCTGGCACTCCACCTGCAACTTCCTGTGGGACTGCAGGTCCGAATAACATTCCCATGGGCTGCTAGATGTGGCTTGGACTCAGTTGCATGTCTGCAGGTCTAGCAAGGTGTCCAAGCCTAAGGGGGCTGGGGGCCACGCCAATTGCTCCATTTAGATTTTTTTCCGCAACATCGTGAGACATGCAAAAACTACTCCACACTCACACTCCTCCAAGGCAGTGGGTCCTATCTGCACAAAACTTGGCGTGAAGATTCTATGGACCCTCACGATCAGGAACAAACATTTCCTCTTGGCCTCAGGTGAAGATACCAACGATGGCGACGACCATGACGACTGTCATTACCACGGCCAGGAGCGCTAACAAAGCAGCAGTATCAACGATCCTAGCAAACGACCCCACAGAGGTTAAAAAGCTGAATTTCCCTACCACTCTAAGAAGTCTCTCAGATGAGGGATGAAACTTCTTCTAGCAGGGGCGGATTGGCAATCGGGAGAACCTGGCCAAATCCCGGGGGCCAGCTATTAATCATCTTGAACAGCAACTATCATCTGGCTAGCTTGAATTGGAGCACACACACTGTATAGATGATTCAGCTCTTCTTATCAAATGAAACGGTCACTTCACTCCTGGTTTCAATGGTAAACCATCACGACAATAACAATTACCTACAAAAACATTATATTCTAAGCAGAACAACATTTTAAAAATACATCAGTCATAAAGTAACATTTGTATTTCAAACAAATGACTTATTAGCAAATTTTAACAAAACTCCCTTCATCGCTATGCATCATAGGAAGTCTGAGGGGCGGAGTTAGGCTACTATGTAGCCTATCACCCCGGACTCACACAGGTTGCATGTAAACCGTGGTTTATTTCTGTCATCTGACCGGCGTCAGCTTACACTGGAAGCCTTTCAGCATTTCAGCAGCAGCGTGTGTAGGCTGCCCAACATTAATAACTTATTTGTTCTTTTGTGATACTACTTCCTTCTTCACTGTGGGCCACTTTAGTTCAGTCATCGCACAAGGAGCATTTCAGAATAAGAGCGTTATGCCTGTGTGATTTTGCTGACATGTTTAGATTTGGTGACTAGTGCTTGCTTTATGTACTTTTACTATGAATGATTAGGCTTTGTAGTGAAAGTCTTTCTTTTTTGTCTGTTTTAACTGTGTTTATTGCTCGATGGGGAGTCTGTACAGGGTATTATACAGGGCTGCAGCTAACAACGATTTTAGTATTCGAAGCTTCTATAGATTTATTACAACAATTCATCGTTGCGTTGTTGAAGAAGTACTTTTGCTTACAGGATCAGCTGTGCACGTTTATAGGTAATAGATATTTATTAGTGCTTTCGGGAAATTCATAGTGTGGCATACAGCAAACATCAGACCAACAACCTGACAGCTGCTTTACAAACACCAATATCACCCGAGTCCAAGTTATACTACAGGCTCGGTGACAGGGGGTCACACCCACTACAGGAGCTTACAGCGGCTGTGTCACCCAACACGGGTCTCCAAACCACGTTTTGTCAAGAAAACACACAGGAAATGTGAAACGGGAAATGAGCAAGCCTGCACATGAAACAGCTGTTTGTTAATATAAAGATGCCGATTATAAAGACAAAGAATCTGGGTGAAAGGATGGATTAGCACACACAGGTAGCAGGGATTGTCTGAGCTACAGAGAGAGCTGCAGGTGAGTTAAAAGGTGCAGCTCCACGACACCCAGTTAACTCCTGACTGTGAGGTTCCAACTCACGGCTCAAAAAAGGAGAACAACGTATAGTATTTTATTTCGAAAAATGACCGGATCCTCTGCCGTTTTATGTATGACTTCTTGTCCAGTTCATCTGCTCTGTGCTGACTGACGGAAGCCATGCAAAAATACACTGGCTGCTTATTCTCTCTGCAGCGGAGCGGAGCGGGAGACACTTCTGTGACGCACTACAGCGCTTCAGGTTCACAGAATGGCTGTGATCCGCTTCGGCAGCTGTGACGCAGGCAGACTCAGAGAGTCCGAGGTCATGTAAACTTGGTGATAAATGACTTGGTAACAGGTGGGCACCGCGATGAAGCTCCGCCCTCGTCTGGAAAACTCAAGTGTTCACAAAGGCTACTTTAATGATCAGGCCCAAAAGCCAGTAGATGAACATGGCAAAAGACTATAGGCTACCTGGTTTGGTTCCTGTTACATCAACAAATAGGGCTTGTCAGTCTATGGCACAGACTGTATATAAAAAGGTTAGTCCACAAAAAAAATAGCAGTTTGGTGGTTTGTGTGAACAAGGTGGCCTGGGGTCGAGTCAAATTCCCGGCCTGAATTCTAGTGCCAGTCCGACCCTGTCTTCTAGTATCTTTAACCAAGTCCAGTCGCCCTTGACCTCAACCTTCCTTGGATACTGCAATGCATCACAATCTCCAAGATTATCATATTTGCATTTTTAGACAAAATGTGTGTATTGAGATATATATTATGTGTTGCGATAAAGCCTAAAAATATTTCTTGGGTGTTAGAACAGACAGCTGCAGACTCTGTGTACCGTGTGAAGGCACAGCCGATGCGCAGATCCAGCTCCTGACGTGCATCTACTGACAGGGCTTCATTGTGGTTGGGCTCTACTAGGCTGTTCATGGCTTTCCAGATGTCAGTGTCAGTAATGGAGCTGAATTTGGCACGGTAAATGCTCTGTTCTCTGACACTCTTGTTCATCACTGGCTGGATGGCATCCAGTACCTGGGAAGCAAGACAAAATATGACTGAGTGACTTGATTTTTCTGAATTTTCTTATTACTCATCAGTAATTCCCAAATCATCCCAAAGATGACATCATTGTTCCCAGAGTCTCCAAAAGTAGAATGGGAGCCAGAGCGTTCAGCTATCAGGCTCCTCTCCTGTGGAACCAGGTTCAAGTTTGGGTTCGGGAGGCAGACACCGTCTCTACATTTAAGAGCAGGCTTAAGACTTTCCTTTTTGATAAAGCTTATAGTTAGGGCTGGCTCGGGTGAGTCCTGAACCATCCCTTAATTATGCTGCTATAGGCCTAGATTGCTGGGTGATTTCCCATGATGCACTGAGCTCCTCTCTCCTCTTCCTTCACTCCCTCTGAGTGCAACCTCATCCCATTAATGCATGTTACTAACTCGACTTCTTCCCTTTCCCGTTGTCTTTTGCTTTCTCATCCCTCTCCTCTCTCCTCCTGTCGCTTCCTGCGGGTGTTGCTGGCTCTGGAGCTGCGGAGTCTGGATCTGTGGTTGCGAGTCACTTGCTCCCCTTGTGTTCCTGCTCGACACCCTCTGCCACAATTATTGTTACTAGTCCTATTGTTATTATTATCATTAACATTACTATAAATATCTGTACCATTTTCATTCAGTCTATAGCAACATTACCTTTACTGTCTGTACCTCGGTGTGTCTATTGTGTAGGCTGCCTGCCTCCCCTCTCTCTCTCCTTCCATCTCTCTCTCTCTCTCTCCCCCAACCGGTCGAGGCAGATGGCCGCCCACCCTGAGCCATGGTTCTGCTCGAGGTTTCTGCCTCTTAACAGGAAGTTTTTCTTTGCCTGTGTCGCCTAGTGCTGCTCTTGGTGGGAACTGTTGGGTTTCTGTAAATAACATCACAGAGTACGGTCTACACCTGCTCTTTTATGAGATAACCGTTCTTATGATTTGGCGCTATATAAATAAAACTGAATTGAATTGAGTAATGAACCTATTAGCAACTCTTCTGTTCATCTCTGTTCTGTGGAGCATTATAGCCTCTTTTAGCTCATTGTTTTGGTTTTACAGCCTTTACTGTTTTGCTCCAGTCTTGGCATTCTCATCAACTTAGTTTTCAGCAGCAGCAGGCAGCTGCTTTCAGTGAAAAAGCTCAGGTAAAACCACTACACACCAGTTTGGCAAGTAACTCAGTTCTTAAAAATTGTACTTAAATACAGTCCTTCTATTCCACTACATTTTAGGAGGAAAGGTTTAAATATATTTATTGCATTATATTTATCTGACAGCTGGAGTTCTTAATAACTCTGGATGGGAAACTGGTGTCATTAATAACAAAGGTTTTCAGTAAACTATTGCAACGGTACATCAGCAGTGACGTACCATCACAGTGAGAGATGCAAATATAACAGAGCACACCTGACACCAGCCAGCTGTGGACCTGAGACAGAGCAAGAGAGATGCGCTGTAGGCTAACTTCGGTTATGATAGTATTTTATTAGCAATAACGTTAGCGAGCAGGCTAAAGTTAGCCAGGCAGCTGCAACCCATCCATGCTGCATGGAACACCGGCCAACAGTGCAATTCGATTATCACGGGCAAAAACATCCTTTAAATAGAAATCAGTCCACAGGATGTTATGACAACCGAAAATCAGTTAAGGTCTCATTTTTAAGTTATATTACAATCTCTTCACACTTTAAAAATTGCCAATACACAGTGACTGATATGTGTAATTGCTTCATATTCCTCCATATGTTACCTTTAAATAGAAATTTCCATGCAGGCTATTAATTACGTATTTTCACATTGTAGTAATTCAACTTTTGTTTAAGTAAAGGATCTGAATACGTCTTCCACCATTGCTGTATAAAACCTGCCCAACACCAAACAACAAACAGACATAGTTTGTCTGACTAGCTGGTAAACACAGAGGAGCATTTGGCAGCTACAGAGACAGCTATTTGGTGGAGACCAAACCAGATAAAATAGGGGAAACATTGGACTTCCTACTCCTCAGCTGGACACAAGTGCTACTCAAAATAAATGAGAATGTTGTTCAAAGTCTGCTGGATGTATAAAAAGGCAGCTGTTTGCTAAAACGTTCACACTCATAAGTTCATACATTTTGTGGTTACAGCTTGTTGTTCAATAAATGTAGCTTTAATGGTCAGTTTCCGCAAATTACAAAAAATATATTTTATTATCTATTTCTAGTAATATCTATTTTCAATCATTTTTAACTGACCCTGTTAAACTGAACATTTGTAAGCAAAGGCAACACCAATGTATTAAATAGCTATGGAAATCTCAGCCCATTACCCCAGGTTTCAAGACAAAGAGAATTCATTTGAAAGCCCATTTACACGTTAAAATGTGATCTGTATCTGGAATTTTTACCTGATTAAAGAAAAATGCATGTTAATGTCAGATGTAAATGCAATCTGAAAAAAGAAGATCAGCCAGACCAGATTGGGGGTTTGCTCGGGCTCAAATTGTGATTGGATCTCAGCCAGATGTAAATGCAATCTGTACAGCTTAGTTGTGGCACTAAAATCTGCGGAACTGGGCTCAGAACACAGACCAGGACCTAACACAACAAGCTTGTTGGATGCTATTATCCAGATAACATAACTAGATACAGATCAGATTTTAATACCAGGTGTAAATGAGGCCTGAATTACCTCAAAACAAATGTTCTCGCCTTCTTTGTCACAGTCCAACCATAAAACCACGTATTCACAGCCTCTGGCTTCAACCTGACATGAGAGTAGAAACATGGGGTGAGCACCAAAGGTACTGGGCATGACACACACTGACCACTAACTGATTATTCAGAATGCAGTAAACACAGATTACTGGGTCGACCTATAAAACATACCTGGAGGAACTTGACCATGTTCGAGTTTGGGGTTGGCCTCCTTCTTTTCTGTGGGAGCTTTGCTAAAGAGTTCTGCAGGGTCCACCTTGTCCCAGTTGTTGTACTTCCCTTGAAAATAAGGATCAAGCTCTTAGTAAAAAAAAAGAATAGACTGGACAGTGAAGATGTAAAAAAACAAAAATCAGGTCCCATGGTTGCAGGCCGAGATCCTGGCCTATAGCAAGCAACAAGGTGTATAAACACAAAGTGATCTGGGTAATGTTAATCAAGAATATTATTATCACTACTTTTACCATCAGCTTCACATTCAAACACATTCATTGTGTGGCACATGCGGGATGATGAGTATCAACAGTAGCTTAAAGAGTAACTTAAGTCCAGGTCTAAAGCAGGTGTTTCACTGCTTACATTTTCTCCTGTACTAGGTTCCAGGACTTTCTCTCACTCTCACTCAAACAAATCTAAATCTAACCTGGCAGAGATGAAAATGGCTTACAGTAACACGGCGCTGTTTTTCCCACAGAATGACAGTGTAACTGTGGTAGGGACATGGGGCTGTATTACCCTATTTCTGGATTATTTCTACAGCTGGGGAAACAGTGATGATAATTATCGCAATATAATTTTCCTCAATAACCATATAACAAATGTTTAATAAAAGTTCGATTTAATTAGGGATGAAATGATTCATTGATTAAATCGATTACTAATAAGCAACAGCAACTTTGTAATGTTACGGTCTGTCCAACAGCACGACGGCATCTTACCAGATGCACCCGGTCATCAAGTCCACGGAGCTGACCACAGACAAGGTAACAGTAACAGCAACGTAAATCATTTCCGACCTCCAACTAAAAAAAGTACTATGGAACGCCACCTGAAGTCGGATTTTCTACTTGTGGAAAAAATATGTACCCCGACTTCACGAATAGCCAATTCAAGTAGCAGCTGAATGATGTCACACAACAATGGCAGCGACCATGGAAGCACACTTTGTAAATGGTAAACAACAACCTAAAAGGCAATAAAGCATATTTACATGTATTGTTAAAAAAAGTAAAAATACTATCATATAGTAAAACCTGTTCTGCATGTAAATTGATGATTGACTGATTAGGTTTCTTTTTACAATAAAGACTCTCATAAAGTCATCTTCTCTGCAGAATAGTCAGGATTTCGAGCTCATCATAGCACAGAGACAGCACTGGTGAAAATTGATACCATTTGATACCATTGACCATCAGATCCTATTACAGAGACTGGAACATTTTATTGGCATTAAAGGAACCGCTCTAAGCTGGTTTAAGTCCTATTTATCAGATCGATTTCAGTTTGTGCATGTTAACGATGAGTCCTCCATGCATGCCAAAGTTAGTCATGGAGTTCCACAAGGACCTGAGCCCTAACCAACATCTTATTCACCATCTTAGTAGAGTTTGTCAACCCTGAGTTTGCCTGCTAACCCTGAGTTAACTCTGAGTAGCTTGAACTAGCTTCGTAGCACAGGCCACAGGTGTGTTCACTGATGCTTTACCTGGTTAGTGTTTGTAAAATATCCACCGTATCTTCTAAAGTACTAACAGATAATGATTCTCTCTCTGTGTTTCTATGCAAAGTGCTAAAATGGGTCACCATTAATATACCTGGGCGGTCTGCCCAAGTAGTCTGTAGTTCATTTATTTAAAAGGGGCAATGCACATTAATTAACATGAAGACTTAAGTCCACTATGTAAATGTGCCAGATTTAGCCATACAGGCAAATTATCATCTGCAGTCCCTGGCAGGTTGATGGCATGTCAGAAAACATACAATGGCACATTAGCAATGGCCATTCTGATGTCTCCTGTATGCCATAACCTGTTTGATACTCACCGATGAAATCAAGACTCATCACATGTCCACAGACAGAAGTCATCTTAAAGCGTACAGTTTGGCCCTGGAAGCTGCCAGTGTATTCATGCACTGAGCATGCGCCGTTCAGTCCCTTGCGACTTGTGCAATTTCCTTAAGGCAAGAAGAACAGATGAGGTAACAGTAAGCCAATACAGTCATATAAAAAGGTGCAGGATTCTCATTTCAATGTTCATGTTTGTATTAAAGCTAAATGCAAAGACAAGTGCACTATGCAAACAAAAGTAAGACAAGTAATGCTTTTAAAAGTCTTGTGAAAAAATCCAAACCAACAATGAATTCATCCTATTAACATGCATAAATTATATAATATATTAGTAAGCTCCTACTGAATATTTACATCTCCAACACAAACTCCACATGGGGATAAAAAACAACAAAATAGGTTCATGTGCTTTAGCCCATCAGACAAAACAATTAGATCGTCATCGAGGAAAAAAACACAATCAACATTGGAAAAGCGTCTTAGTCACGAAGAGATCTCCACTTTCCTTCGGGTATAAAAAACAACCCAAAGTTGACTTTCATCCTATTGGACAGGTAAAAACAACCATTACAGCAAAACATGTGAAATATATGGTGATTGTGGTTCAGTTGGCTCAAGTTAGAAAACGTTTGCCACCTTACGTCAACCAGTTGCTAACGACAGCCGTTGCAAAATACTTTTTGTCTCTATTTCTTTGAAGTATGTATTTTTTAATCTTTATATTTTTTCATCTCTTCAGTCTCTGGCCTTTGTGTTTAGTCGTCATCAGATTCAAACTAGAATGTCGGCTACGGCCTAACACACATTTAGATTCCTCCACTTTAGGAAATGTAAGTCTGCTAAATGATTAATTAACAGAACAGAACTTTTATTTTGTTAACTGGTTGATTCTTTTCCCCACTCTAACTCACTCTTCTTTTTTTTAAGTAAATGTGCAAAGTCCACATATACATGCATTATTATTGCTACGGCCACTGGATTCAAATGGAGGCTCTGCCTTTTATTTAACTGTTTCCATGGTGAATCATAGTATCTGTGCTCTATTTTTGTTTGTTTTTGTCTTATTTTTATAGTTGAATATAGGCTAGTGATGCATGGATTAGGCTGGACATAACAAACTTACATTGTGATTAATGCGGGGATGAAATAAGAAGACATGAAGAGAGATGTGTACACATTTACACACGAGGTGCCGTTATCAGAATTGATCAAATTAAAACAATACCCCCATCCCTTCAGATGGGACAAATGCTTGGCATGACAAGAGAGACAAAAAAAATAACTATAAAATAATGCTAGCCTTTTTTTCTATATTTGCTTCAAAAAAAAAAATCAATTAATGCAAACTTGGCTTTTAGTGAGCTTTAGTTTAGCTTTCGTATTTTACAAGATGTATTGATTAATCCTGCAGAAAACTTTAAAAATACATGCTCAAAAACACGCTCAAAAATGTAAGATGAATTGGCTTCATTTTTTTCTTCCTAAAACTAGAGCCTACACATAGTGATGAGTAAGATGTGGCATTTAACAGGAGGTCAGAGTGGCGGCGAGTGAGGGGTTAATGGGGGCCTCGGTTACCTGCATTACCTCAATGCAACACGCTGACGTCCTCTACGAATGAAATGGCTCTCTCAAGGCTGAATGCTAATGACCGGAAAATCTACACAAAACTATTGTGACAGGAAACCAGAGTGACCAATATGTGCTAGTCCACACACACACACACACACACACACACACACACACTAACAGAAGACAGTACCAATCCCAACAAGAACAGGGCATATAAAAAGAGAGAGGTCCAGATAGTGTTTGCAGATCAACTCCAAGCCAAAGGACACACTGAAGGCCAAAGAAAAAACACAGCTCCCATCCCCAAGGCAAAAAACAGAAGCTCTATCTCGCCAATCTGCAGTCAAACATCAGCCATGGAACAGCTCCAGGTAAGAAACCTGCCTTTTATTATTTAATTATTATTATTATAATATAGAATCAGTCCAGCTAATTATAATTATTAGCTGGAGATTCTTTCTGTCCATACAGACAGATCCCTTCCTAGCACAACGAGAGATGTGGGACAAAATCCACTGTCCTGTCTCCTCCTTACATTGTGAAGTTTATACTGTATGAGGCTTCTAGGAGTGTTTGTCATGACCGATGGGATGTGGCCCCCATCTGAGCGCCGATTTCAGCAAACCCAGTGGACATCTTTTAAAGTTACAATCTTTAGTACAAAAGATGATATTTCACAGTAAACCTTGATGATTTGTTTTGTAGTATTGGTACAAAATTTAATTTTGACTTGAGGAGCGTATTAAATAAAACATTGCTGGCTAAAAAAAACACAAATATTTAGACAAAATCACACTTGCAGTACAACTAGATACAAAAAATGATCAAACTTAGTAAATGGAAATAAATATATTTATTTTCTACATGTTTTAGTCAAGTATTGCTTCATCGCAGAGCCCCTGATGTTACACACGTAAGCGCTAATATAACTATAAAAACTCTATGAACAAGATAATTTGTGTGCACAAGATAAAAAATATATTTCAGGATGCTACTTTACATACTGTATGAAATACCTGCCAGTCGGTGTCGTCTGCGGATGACTTGATAAAGGCGAACAACAAATCCTAATAAATTCTACAATACTGTGTCTGGAGACTCTTGATTCAGTGTGGCCAGATGTGCAAAAACATGCAGTGTTTTCTAGTGTCTCTGTGAGAGGACAGACAAAAACTAGACATGTCCATGTACCGGACACAGAGAAATCAGTCCGCATCAACACAATGCCGTTCTTTTGTGTGTCCAGCTGCTGCGTGTCTTTCTGCTGTGCCTGCTGGCCCTCCACCAGTGTCTGGCCATGCCAGTGGGCAGCCAGTGTGTGGACGAATCCTTCTGTACGTTCAGCCTGCAGGACTACTACAGCCAGATGGTCAACCTGCCCAACGGCATCAATGAGCGCAGCATCGCAACCTGGAGCTACGTGTGAGTACACATGATGAGTTCATTCATTGACTTGATTGACAGAATTTTTTTTTAAAAATTCCAAACACTGGCTGGTTCAAGCTTCTCAAATGTGTAGATCTGTTGACTTTTTTACATTTAAAGCATTTTAAATTTAGGCAGTGATGGAAGAACTTAGATCTTTTGACTTAAGTAAAAGTAGCAATACCGCTCTGTAAAGTGATCTGTGAAAGTCTCACTACCAAGACGTCACATTTGAATCGCTTTATACTGTTGGATAGTTTAATCTATAGCAACGTATCAAATATTATAAATTCATCAGGTTTTGAATACAATACTAGTCTGTAAAGTAACTCGTGACTCCAGCTGCCAAATACATTTAGTGAAGTAAAAAATACAATATTTTCATCTGAATTATTCTGAATCTCCTTGGGATTTGTACTGTTCGAACAATACAAGACCTTTGGACAGGGGAAACTGCATTCTGGGAAATGGTAATAAACATGTTTTAGTATTGTCTGGCATTTTGCAGAAAAAAACAATTAACTGAATAATTGAAAGAGTCAATATTGACAGTCGTTAGTTTGTTCTTAATGGACCAATGACATTCTAAATTAATCGATTGTTTGGCCTAAAAAAAGCCAAAATTTCCTACATTTTCAAATCTCTTGTGTCATTTGACCAACAGTCCAAACACTCAAAGAAATTCACAGAAGCCCAAACAAAGTAGCATAAATGATACGAGAAGCTGGAAGCATGGATTCTTTGTTGCATTTTGTTAAATCACCATAGTTAATACATGTCTGACAGTTGACTAATTGATTATTGATCAATCATTTCAGCACTAGATCTTTAATTGAATGAATTTGCATTAATTCGCATTGCCTGCCCCTGATCCTCATCTCTCACCAGGGAGAACATCGACTTGAACAGGGTGCCCCAGGTCATCCATGAGGCCACCTGCCACACGAGCCACTCCTGCAGGGGACTCGACAATGCTTTTGGACTAGAGACCATCCCTGTTTCCCTAAGGATGCCTGTCCTCAAGAAAAACCCCAGCTGCTTCCCACAGGGCAGCTACTCTCTGGAGTTTGAGCTCATCACCATAGCGTGTTTATGTGCCATCTCCAGGCGCAGCTGAACAGGAGTGACTGCTCTAATGTCAACTCAGGACCTCGGAGAGCGTGAAGAATATGTGTTTGTTCGGAGGGAACTTGGATGGAAATGATGGGGGTTCATTTCACTCACTGTTTTCCATTAAACATTGAAAATGTCACTCTTTGACACATGCTTGTTAACATCTTATTATTACTGCTATCACTGTTGTGTCCATATAGAGTATTTTGGCAGCCTGGTTGCAGTAAGTCCTTCTTCAAAGTAATAAAAATACCATGCGTAAATGCGTATCGATAATTTAGCAGTGTCGTCTTATGGATTTGGTAACAAAGATGTGTTTAACTTTACCAGTGGTCAACAGAAAGTGTCAGATGTTTAGGCGTAACGTTAACGTTACCTTCACAGGGAAGGAAGCAACGCGCCAGGGTTTAATTTTCCGACTTCACAGTTCAACTTGAACGCCCCATTATTAGAACTAATAATGATCATTCAAACAGACCTTCACTACTAAGTTGTTGCACGGTATTCTATCACAAAGCGACACGCTATGTGACGTTACTGTTGCCGTTAGCCTGTGGTTGTCGTTCAGTCTTAAATCAAAGTCTCACTCATTACATTACATAACAACTTATAAAGTCGTACCCACCTTTAGAGAGAATTTTGGCTATCGACTGAGCCAACGAGGGCTTCTCTGCCACCATCAAAACAGTTCTCATTTTGAAAGGAGTGCTAACCGGTCCTCTGTCAAACTCCGGGCAGTCACCTCGTAGGTGTTATGCACTTAAACTTGTGGTCTTACTATCTTAAACTTGATCAAGAAGTGCCAGCAATAACGACTCCACTATAAAGAAAAATGTTAACTTGGCATATAACTTCTCACTAATAGGCTAATAGGCTACGCTATGAACCACGACAGCAGACATGACAGTTTACGCATTATTCTCTTCCGGTGTGTTGTCTTCTTCTCCATAACAGTACCAGTTGGCGCATTACCGCCACCAACTGGTATGGAGTGTGAATCTGACTGACTACAACTTATTTTATACCAAACAAAACAAAACAAAATCAACAAAACAAGAATTAGACTCAGATCCTTTCAATCATACTGATTATTCTAAGATAATAAAAAACAAGTCTATAGCATTTAACTATTTTTTTTTCAAAGAATTTCTATTGTTAACTCAAAATGTGTCTTTCCATTCTAAGGTTTTGGATCATTTCCCTCCCTTTTCCCTCGTACTTCTGACAGTGTACCATGACCTGTTCGATTGTCTTTTGTTGCCAACAGTATTCACACCTGCCGGTTTTATGTTTACCTATTTTAAATTAAGTGCTGTAAAAAACGCCGATCTGTTCTGCACATGCGTGTCCTGCCCAGCGACTTTTAAAATAACTTTATTAACAACACTCGATTGCACAAATATAATACAAAACAATACGAATTGGCTACACGACACAGAGAGTATTTGAGAAAAAAATACATAAACTAATCACCAAACACAAACCGAAACAAAATTGTAACGTAAACATAACATATACATAATACAGAAACCACGAGAAGTAAATCAATAATTCATTGGTTTATTCACTTTTTTAAAAGTGAATAAGCAGCATTGCTATTCTGGTATTTTTGTCTACAATGTCTCTTAAGAGATGATATGTGTTTAAAGTTTTTTTGTTTTTATACTTTACATATAAAATGAATGTCCAAAGTTTACGTAACTGAAACAGGTCGCAAGAATAGATTTTGAATCCGCACACTAAGTCGAGTTAACAATTGTTTTCCTAACAAACTATCTCATTTGTGGTCTGATAAACATTAAGTTCATCAAATACAGTGCCCCATTAACCTGATGAATCATATTCAAGGGTTTATAATCAAAAAAGTCGGGATTGTTAAGCTATAATCACTACTAAACACTCTAGTAAGGAGTGTGTATCAATGTTAAAATTAGCTTTACATTAGCTTTATTCTATAAACATTAACAATATAACGAAGACAAAATAATGAATTATCAAACACAGAATTTATGACTCCATCTCAAACATAATATGTCCTGAGACCACTTATTTACAGGCGCTAGTGGCAAAATGGGACACCTTATTTGTTATTTAAAACGCCGAGAAATGAAAGAAAATAAGTAATTTCAACCAAATGATGACAATGCAACAATACGCTTGAGGTAGACTACTTTTGTGAAACAGTAAAAAGTATTTAGCCTTTTTTGTCTTTTGTCTTCTCTTTTTTTTAATAATCCAGGCTTTCAAACAACACCATGCTAAAATTAGAAAAACAATATATGGGCCTGCTGCTACATTTAACATGAAAGAAAGGCACAAATCTTTCTAGGTCTAAAGTGTCAAGAGGGAGGGAAATGGTAGACCCATAAGAAGACAAATTCAGCATGTAAAAAGACACTGTGAACAAGTGAATTTCTCTGCATCTTCAATGACCCCAATTTATGGCATTGGCTTCTGAAATGTATATGAATATTGGTGGATTATTCATTTATTTAAAAATATTTATATAATATTTATTTGACATACTATTTAAAAAATTGATGGCCTGGTGGACAGCACTGTGGCCTCAAAGCAAAAAGGTTCCGGTTGTCCCAGCCTTTCTGCGTAGATTATATATAATTTGTGTCTGCGTAGGTTTCCTTCAGATGCCCCAGGTTTCCCCGGCACTCAGAAACATGTTAGGCTCTACAGGAGCTACACAGTGGCTGACCACAGCTCCTTTAAGGCTCCTTTAATACTGAGAATGAATTTTGCTATGTGTATGTGACAATAAAGTATACCTTATAATACTTTTTTAGATTACCTTACCTATTACTTCTTGGTTGTGTCTGCACACATGCACTGTGCCGATACTACTAAAGGCTCACAGTTATCACCGCAGAACAGCATGTTTTCTCTCTGTAGCTGTTAACAAATACCTGCACATGAATAACAACATGCATTCGGTATTTATACTGTATCCTGCACTGAGGCACAGAATCATTTCTACTGGCAGAATGCCTTAATAGTATTTATTAATTATTTGCATCTTTATTTATTAATGTTCTGATTATGAATTCATTATTTAATAACCAAGAATATGCTTATGGTATCTTTTGAACATTGGAAACAATTTTTTTGGAAATCAGAATTATGTAACTCATATCAAACCCAGTGCTCAGAAATGATCAGCCTGGAAGTGACGACAAGTGATGTAAGTATTTTACATGGTTTGAATCGCCTACCCTCTCTGACTTAAATGTGTTCCCACAATAAAAAATAATTGGACAAATAATAGATCATGAAATGAAGATCACTAGAGAATCAAATCAAATATTATTATTATTCCCTGATTCACGTGCTGCTTCCTGTCGGTCAGGAAGTCTGTGATCGACCTGCAGGTGAAGTCAGTCAACACAACAAAGGTTGAGGTCAAGGGCTACTCTAAGAGACTTCTTCAGTTCTGACTGACTGGTAGGGAAACTCAGCTATTTAACCTCTGTGGAACTGTTTGGATCGTCACCGCTGTTTCCTTAGCGCTCCTGGCTGTGGAAACGACCGTCGTCATGAATGTTAGAGCCCCCCGTGGCCAAGTCTGAATCACAATGTTGTTGCATTTGACCTCCTTCTCCTCATTCCCGTAGTGTTAGTCTTCTTCCTGGATTTTGTGGCTGTTTTCACAAAGGTCCATTTGGGGTATCCACAGGCTGTGAGTCCCCCCTTCAGGTGGTTCTGTTTCTTCTCTCTGGCTTGTGCACTTGTTGGTATGTTCGCTCTGTGGTGCAGGGTTCTGATGACCCCGAGCTTGTGTTTCAGTGGGTAATCAAACAGTAAGTACAGATCCGTGTGTGTGGGTTTCCTGTACACTCCAATTTGCAGGCTCCTGTCCTCTTCAATGTGTACAGCACAGTCCAGGAAAGCCAAACTGTTGTGGACATCTTCTCGTGTGAACTTGATGTTACTGTCCACAGAGTTGACAGTCGTTGAGAAAGTGTTTGCAAAGTGTTGGAAGAGAGAGAAAAAAAAAAGCGAGGGATGAAAAAGAAAATTTCCAAAGTATGGGATCATTTTATGTCTGTGAAAGTTCTCAGTCATGGTTATCCAGCGCTCCTGAAATAACGCTATGCTGGTTGATGCTATGCTATGCTGATTCAGAAAAAAATCAGCCCCGTCTACCCAGCATAAATGCAAAGCACTAGAATGGTTTCAACTTTTAAAAAAAAATAAATAAAAAAAATTTATTGTAATCTTTATTTAATCAGTGTGTCTCAACATACCTTAACGTCAAGCTTCAACGTTAAATAATGTAAAACAAAACTAAACAAATATTCTGAAACTAATTTACAAGGTTTCTGGTGTTTTCATTTGGTTGACTTTTCTTCACCAGTTTTCTTCTATAGTTGTTTCTGTTTTGTAAGCTGTTGTTAGCAATGGAATGATGGCACATTTCCTTGCAGCTGGTGGCTCAGCAAGATAGAGCCTGCACAGGGAGGGGGGCTTCATTATGTAATAAGGAGTTTGAGGAAAGCTTTTTATTCAACACATGGAAAAAGGTCTAAACTGAGCATGTGGAAAATGAATCAAGTGATTTGTAACATGTTCCTGATTGGATAAATATTGGACATGTTACAACTGATCCATGTTACAACCATCCCCTGTCTCCCCTACTACTGTCAGGACGCAGTGACCATTTTCATTTTCATTTTCATTCATTCATTTATTTAGTTAACAGGGACAATGCACAATACATGTACTGTACCAGATTTAGCTAAAAGCTAATTCCCATCTGCAGTCCCTGGGCAGGTGCAAATAATGTGCAAAATATTACAATAAAAACAAACAAACAAAAACAAAACAAAACACAACACTAATCCCAAAACCAAACCTTACATTTCATAAATATATAGATAAATGCCAACAGATTCAAAGAAGCCATATCTAACAAACTAAAAACAAACTCAAATATACCAAATCTCCCAAAACCATAATAAGCACAACATCAACAATACAAGTACAAAAGTAAACAAACTGTCATTACATGAATTGGGTGGCGATGGAACAATAGTTAAGACTGTGACTTTGGTGTGAGAGACCGGGGTTCAATCCTCCACTGTGACCCATCCACCAATGTGTCCCTGAGCAAGACACTTAATCCCTAGTTGCTCCAGAGGCGTGTGACCTCTGACAAGAATAGCAATTGTAAGTTGCTTTGGATAAAATCATCAGCTCAATGACTAAATGCAAGAATTTTAGCAAATATGATTTTTTAAATTCCCTTCTGCCGCTTTAAGATATGATGGTGCCTGACCATTAAGAGCTTTGTAGATGAGCAGAAGGATTTTAAATTATATTCTGGATTTTACAGGGAGCCAGTGCATAGAAGCTAAAACAGGAGAAATCCTTTCCTGGTTCTTGTCAATACATGCGCCGCAGCATTCTGGATCAACGGTAGAGTCTTATAATGCCTGATAATAATAGTAATAAGGAATTGCAGTAATCCAGCCTATAAGTAACAGATGTGTGGACTTTCTGCATCATTTTGAGATAGGGTGTTCCTGATTTTTGCAATATTATGTAGGTGAAAAAAAGAGTTTGTTTAATGTGGGAGTTAAAGGACATGTCCTGATCTCTGAGATTCCTTAGGGGGGTGCTAGAGGCCAGGGCAATGCATGTCATCTAGGTTCAATGTAACATCTCGGGTATCTCTGGTCTCTTTTTCTTCATATATGCTGAAAATGCCAAAACTCTAAAATATATGGAGGATGGGGGAGTAGATCAACATTGTATTTTTTTCTTCTTTTTTATTTTTTCATGCTAGACATATTACATGGATTCTTTGCATTGGTGTATTACAGGTGATCCTTTTGCTGCTCACATCTAGCTTGTGTGCATTTCCTTGAAGTTGAAAGTTAGTATGAGGCAACTTATTCGGCCCCTCTGCCTTAAAACAGTATTCACATGCACATCTGTGTATTGAAACTGTTTTTACTTGCTTTAATTATTCTTCCTGTCGTACTGAGCATTACAAGATCCCTTCCTAACATGCTTCCTATGTAAGTCATGGGGCACAAAATCCACAGCCCTGAAATTGTATAAAAAAGATTATATGACGCTAAATCTTCCACAGGGGTTTCTTGCTGAGCTGTGGTGGAGAAATGAAAACACAAAGTAAGACTTATAAAAATGTACTTTTGAAGATAACGTACTTGGTCTAACTCCAACTGCTAAAGTCTCATATCACCTTAACATACACTTTTGAAAAAATATTTTCACAAAACAAAGACTTGATTTTGTCCTACCATCACTTGTGTTAAGTAGTGCATTAGCAAGGACTCTCTTAATGGCCAGTATGAACAGGATGAATGATTGTAGAAAGCAAAATGCATTTCAATGAAAAATAGACACCTAACCTGCTTTTGGACAGGTGCCACAAGTGTTGTTGAATAGTAAAATCGCTCCAGTCTGAAAAACACTGGCCTTCAAGGCCTACTGGGGACTGTTCCTAATTTTGGCCACTAGAGTGCAATAGAGGATTGCTGTATTATCTCTCCAGCGGTCTTATGGTAGAGAAATGAACATTCAATTCACAGGCAACAGCTCTGGTGGACGTTCCTGCAGTCAGCCTGCCAATTGCAAGCTCCCTCAAAACTTGCGACATCTGTGGCATTGTGCTGTGTGGAACTGCACATTTTCGAGTGGCCTTTTACTGTGGCCAGCCTAAGGCACACCTGTGCAATACCCATGCTGTCTGATCAGCATCTTGATATGCCACACCTGTGAGGTGGATGGATTATCTCAGCGAAGGAGAAGTGCTCATCAACACACATTTTGAAAGATTAATGAACAATATTTGAGAGAAATAGGCCTTTTGTGTACGTAGAAAAAGTCTTAGTTCAGTCTGAGTTCAGGTCATGATGAAGGGGGTCCAAAACAAAAGTGTTGCATTTATAATTTTGTTCTGTGTATATTTAATATGTGAAAAAAACAATATTCTGATGGGCTGACAGTAAAGAGATGGAAAATGACCAGACTGCTTGCGTGACCTTGAACAGTGATGCCATGTGGTCAATTCTCTGATTCACCATTTACAATCACTGAAATCACAGCTGCGGGGACGTTCATTATTTCACCCATCCATTCATCTACTCCACACTTTTCTGTGGGCACCGGCTGGGTCAGTGAGGGCAAGAGGGTGAGAGCTGGAAAAGATGGAGAGGTCTGTGTGGGGCCAAGGGGGGCAGGGAGGCTTGCCTTTTCCTCATCCTTTGGGATGGTGATGGGATGTTGACCCCCCGGCAGATGGTTTGAGGAGAGAATGGTGTGTGTGTGGCTTCATCCATCCCCTCCTCCACACTTCAAAGTGGGTAATCAATTAAACAGTCCCCCCTTAACCCTTCCACCCCCCACTGTCCATTAAGTCAGCAGATCTCCCTGAGCAGCTGCAGGCCTATGATTATGACTCCATGGGGTGTTTTGCATAACCTGGGGAGAGGGGACTTGAGCTGTGGGTTGTGACTATAGATTGGCCTTGGGTCTCGATCGCACTATATAAATAAATTTACATGCCTGTGAACACTGAACTACTTTATTATGTTCAGTAAAAGTCTACAAAACTGCATAAACCATCATGTGGGACTGAATTGCTCTTTGGCTAACTTATTGCTACACTTTCCATTTTGTCATTGCACATTTGCAGTTTACAATTATAACCAGCAAATTTACCACTTTTGATTTTAATGAACAATCATTTTAATGAACAATCACTCCTTGATTTCAGGAAGAGGGTGAAATAATAACTGTTGTATCAGCTCTAATGGCTAACTAATTAACATTAGCTCAGTGAGGTGGTTGATAACGAGGTCTCAGCTGACTAGCTTTAACATGATAAGTCAGCATTCTGTTTGGATGCTAACTTTAAAAAAACATACTGCGACAAGCAACACAAAGGTTACATTTATACTTTATTGTTTCTTCAAACCCTAGAGGAAAGGAATATTCAAAATAAGATGTCTTCTTGCTTTTTTTCCTAGACATTACTGGGCTCAATTTAACATCAATATGAGATTTTGGCCATTTTGTCATACTTATTAAATTCAGCTCCTGAGAAATAATCTTCCTCTCAGCCTGATCCTAATGTAACATCTTAAAATGTTATTTTTTTCTCTCTCACTACAGTGATCTTTATTAGTATGAAATAATCAGCTCCTGAGATAACAGTATAAGATCCAAAGGAAAACTTGATTGACTAAGCACAATATCAGAAATGTGTCTCAAAGATCAAACTCAGATTCAAAGCTCTTTATCTGTTCCGACAGTTGTTTCACTTTTATCAAAAAAAAGAGTCAAAATAAGATCTACATAATAAACTTCAGTTTCTCATTGATTTGCCTTTTTAGTGCATATCTAGTTTGGATCGTCAGCTGCATAAAACAGATTTGGAAGGACATGTTTTCCTTTCAAATTTCTAATAAAGATTTTGTGTATTATGATTATCATAATTGTACTTTAATCTCATCGTGTTGACTTTATTCTCAAATTTCACCTTTAATCTCGAAAAGCAAATTAATGCCCTTAATGTGGCACTAATACTGTACAGACCTCTGTGTGCACAACGGTTCAGCACCACCGCTGATAGACAATGAGAGGTTATCATGGCAGTTCATGGGGATTGACTCACTTTTGGAGCCAGCCTCAAGTGGCTGTTCATTTTAAGCTCTGGAGACGTCTAATTAACGCCACTCTTGGAGGTCGATAATACATCAGACGTCAGACTTTCAACCCACGTTGTTTCAAGGACTGAGAGTTCCGAATTCCGTTGTTAGTGAGAAGTCATGTTTAAGGCTTGCTGCTAAACAAGATGCTTGTTTTCGGTCCAAAAATTGGATAAACACCGACTTTTTAGGAGGAAAATGAAAAAGGAGTGACCACAATACACCAGAGGAGAGGAAAAAGAAGGAGAAAGAAAGAGAAAGAAGGTAAAGAGAAACAGTTGGAAGAAGGAGCTCAGAAACAGTATCATGCCGAAGAGAAACAAACAAGGAGAAAACAAAAACAAACGAAGAAGAGGATAGAGGGACTCAAGCAAGTTACATTTACTACTGCACACTGAAATCAGTAAGTTTTTGCATTTATTACTATAAAACAAGTCCCTACTGAAACACTTAAGCTAATAGCTAACAAGCTAACACTGGACTGTGGTTACCTATCAACGGTATCAATAACAGGAGTAGTGCTGTTTTAAACACAGAACACAGAGGCTTGAAGATCGACAGCTGTATCATGATGTCCACACACTCTTAAACCACTGACTATCCCCCAGCTACCAAAGGCAAAACTGCAAAAGGAAAATATAAACAAAACAGACCAGAATTCCTTTTCTGGACCATTACAAAGATGGAAGGTCTTATAATTTAATCTTCTGGACTGATGAACCATGTGCCTGGCTGAATGTGTTCAGCTCTCATTACCCAACAAAAAAGAGAGCACACATTTGTAATGGATGGAAAATAAGTGTACTTGAAGAAAATGACTCTAACACCACCAGAATAACAGTAAACCTGTTGAAAAATGGAACTGCCATGTTACAAGGGGACCTGAGACAGTTTGAGCTTGACTTTCCAGCTTTGAGACTGAGAGCTGAGAAGAAGAAGGAGGTCCTCGCAAGCATCGCTCCAACCCTGTCAGTCAAACCCTCTGTTCTGTCCCTGCTCCAGACAGACAGCCTGCAGATGCTGACACTGATCCTCTCCTGCTACAGCACTCTGAGGCCCTGAACCTCATGAGGGAACACTTCTCCCAGATGGAAATAGAACTGGTACAGATCAGAGTGCAGCTGGACCAACAGCAGCCTACTTCTCCTGCTGTCAGTGACTCCCAGGCCAAGAAAGAACAGGACAGTGTCAACTCACAGCTGAGAGAGTTTCAACAAGAACTAACTCGTCAGAGAAGACAGCTGGATCATCTCTAGGAGGTGAAGGAACTTAGGAAGGACAGAGACAACTGCAGAACTGAGTTGGCTACTCTGAGGAGAAGAGCTACAGGAAAGGGAGAGAACAGGGCTGTCCTTCTCAGACCCAGACCACATCCAGCCAAACTCCCACAGCTCTTTCCTCGAGAACTCGCCCCCTCTCACCTAGCCTGATGCAGACATGCAAGACGCCAGTCCCAACCCTACACCTGTCCAAGGCACGGCCTCTAGCCAGCCTCCAGCTAGGAGCTCCAGACCTGGAATCACCACCACAGCTCCACATCCAGACCTGACAGATGAGACTGAACAAACACAAACAGGCAGAAGGGCTGAAATTATCCTCCTCATGAAGCTGTTAACAGTGCCTGAGCTAGGCTCACCTAGCCACATCATCATTCATACAGGCACCAGACTGACTCTCTGATTTAGCAAGCCTCCACCACGTCCAGGACAAACCATACCTCGGTTAGTGTTGTGCGCTGCAGTGATGGGTGTGGAAATGGCGGAGCTCATTACTTCTGAGATTGATATTGAGTGTGATGCAGTCACTTTCTAAACAGACAGCAAGGTAGTTCTTGGCTACATTTACAACGAAAAGCGGAGCTTCTATGTTTATGTCAACAATTGGATCCAGAGGATTAGGAGGGGCACACAGCCACAACAATGGCAGTATGTGTCCACTGAACACAACCCTGCGGACCATGCCACAAGGTCCAGCTCTGCAGCCCGTCTGAGGGACACTACCTGGCTTACCGGCCTGTAATCTTATCTCAGCCAGAGAAAACTTCTCTCAAGAGAGCTGTCTTTGAACTGGTGGACCCAGATCATGATAAAGAAATCCACACGCATGTGACAGTGCTCTCTACCACCACCCATGACAGTCAACTTGGATCTCAGTGTTTTCGGCGCTTTTCTACTTGGAGGGCTCTTAATCGTGCCATATACCGTCTCAGACATATCACATGCTTTTTCAAAAAAACCTCAAAAAGGTTCTACAGGGCGTTGCAAAGGATGGCATTATTGTGAGACACCATACACAGTCGAGGAAGTCAGTCAGAGTAAAAACATCATCATTCAATCTGTGCAACAGAAAACTTATGCTGAAGAAATGATAAGCATTAGAACCCAACGGCAGATCACCAAGGACAGTCCTCTGAGGATGCTAGACCCATTCATTGATGGGTATGGGTTATTAAGAGTAGGAGGACGTATAGTGGAATCACAGTTGGGCGCTGTCCACTCAGTTGGCTATTGGATTGTGGGAACCAAAAGGTGTGTAAGCAGCTCCATCTTCAAATGCGTCACCTGCCGTAAGCTTCGGGGGTCTTGTGAAGTCCAGAAAATGGCTGACTTACCTCCAGATAGACTCAGCATGGAACCACCCTTGACATATGTTGGTGTTGACATGTTTGGACCCTGGACCATCTCCTTACGCCGGACAAGGGATGGCCATGCTGAATATAAAAGTTGAGCAGTCCTATTTACCTGTTTAAGTGTTAGAGCCATCCACCTTGAGGTAATAGAGTCTATGGACAGTTCAAGTTTTATAAATGCCCTGAGGAGGTTCCTGGCAATGCGTGGGCCAGTCAGGCAAATCCATTCTGACCGGGGAACGAATTTCATTGGAGCATGCAAGGATCTGGGAATCTCCTCCAATGTTGAGGAAGATGTGGTGAAGAGGTACCTCTCAGAAAAGGGCTGTACCTAGACATTCAGTCCACCTCATTCCTCCCATATGGGAGGGGCATGGAAGAGAATGATTGGCATCACCTGCAAAATCCTGGACTCCATGCTTCTCCAGTCAGTGCATTCTAGACTCACTCACAAGGCGCTTACAACGTTTATGGCCAAGGTGATGGCCATTGTGAACAATAGACCACTAGTGCCAGTGTCTACAGATGCATAAGATCTGCTTATTCTCACTCCTGCCATGCTGCTCACACAGAAATGTGGCCCTCATCCCATTCCTCCAGGTGAGTTCAACAGCAAGGACCTGTACAAAAAACACCTTCTGGGACAGATGGCTCAAACAGTACTTGTCTACCATGCAGTCACGAAGGAAATGGACATCCAAGAGCCCAAACATCACACCAGGCTCTGTTGTGCTCATGAGAGACTGTCAGTCCAAGAGAAATGACTGGCCTTTAGGAATCATAACGTGTGTATTTCCCAGCAAGGATGGAAGCGTAAAGTAGAGGTGAAGACTAACAGACGGGATGGAACAAAGCTGTTTCTCAGGCCTGTTACTGAAGTGGTCCTGTTGCTCTCCCCTGAGGACTAAGAACAAATAACTTGAACTGTAAAGGTGGCAAATTGTGGTATCTAGGGATACCAGGCCAGAATTTCCCTCGGGATAAATAAAGTATCTATCTATCTATCTATCTATCTATCTAGCCTATCTAGCTATCTAGCTATCAGGTGGGGAGTGTGCTGATTTTTTAGTTAGATATTTTAAGTTGTTACTTAGCACCCCCTCTGCTGGTGGGTTTTGTATAGCAGCCATTTAGGTTAGGTGATCTGTGTCTCTACTTGATAACATCATCAGTAGGCATCGGGGCAGTTCTCCAGGTAAGAGCCTAGGTAAAGCTCAGTCTGTTCATCAGACATCATCCTGACATTTGGTCTTTGAAAGCATTGTTGGTATATAAAATAAACTTCAGAGATCATTTGTTGATATGTTTGCATTTTCACAGAACAGTTTGTAGGTACATACAGATAGTCTGTGTATGTTCGCCACATGTTGCATTGAGCTACATTATGCGTACCAGTAGCTTATCCCTTTGATACATTATCTGTAAATATTGTGTACTATTTGTGTTTATTTCTTGTGCTCACTATAGTGGCAATTTGGAGACCTTTGACATATGTTTGTTTTTCCTTCTGTCATGTTTAGCCTACTGCCAGTTACTACATTGAAGAAAGTCACGTTGGAATGTCTTTGTAAGTGTAGTAATTGGGGATGGAGTTCATCTTACTGTCAATTCATGCAAGGCATGTGAAGAGGACAGAACAAGCAGTCTATTGGACTGAACTATGCTGCAGCAGCCCGGCCCCCCTCTGGTGAAATATTACACATGCTAAACCTGCTCTGCTCTTGCCTCTTATAGCTACCTGATGGAAGAGCAGAGACCTCTTTGAGACATCACAATAGGTAATAGCTTAGCATGTTGTATATCATTTTAAATGAATAGTAATATAAGGACAATTCTTAACAGTATCACACCATCTGGCACAAGGGCCTTTTCTATAGGCTACTTGAAAGTGGCATTGGAGGAAAAAGATATGATTTGATTAAGAACATGTATACAAAAAGTGAATGTGCCATAAAGTTTGGCTTCTTCCAGGGCCGGGAATGAGGCAGGGATCAGTCCAATTCTCTTCTATCCATATTTAAATAAATTAGCTAACCAATTAGAGTGTTCCGTGGCACCTGGCCTCATCGATACAGAGATACAGAGATACAGAGGTCTGCTGTATGCAGATGACTTAGTGTTGCTTTCACCTACTAAAGAAGGTTTGCAGCAGCACCTTAACCTCCTGCAGAGATTCTGTCAGACCTGGGTCCTGACAGTAAACACAGCAAAGACTAAGAAAATGATCTGTCAGAGACAATACAGAAATCAGGTTGCACACAATTTCTATTTAGATGCCACTAAATTACAACATACAAAAAACTACACTTCCCTTGGCCTCAACATTAGATACACAGGAAACGCCAACATGGCTGTGAAAGATCTGAGGGACAAAGCAAGGAGAGCTTTCTATGCAATAAAATGAAACATTAAAATCTATATTCAAATTCTGGCTTAAAATATTTACTTACTTACTTACTTAAAATATTTACAAGAGAGAATTCACACTGGCAAATTACCTGAGCACAATAAAATGTCCTAAACTAAGAAAAATGTTGACAACATACAGACTGAGTGAACACAGCCTGGCCATAGAAAAGGGTCGCCACAGACAGAGCTGGCTAAGAGGAGAAACTCTGCTTCCAATGTGACACAGGACAGGCAGAGCTGCAGTTTTTAACCTCATGCCCTAAATATGAAACACTAAGAAAATAAAACTTTGCAAACAATCCTCAAATATACCCCACATTCCAATTCATCAGTGACACATAAACTCCCCTATTTACTGGGAGAAATGCCCAAATGTCAAATAATTGCTGCAAAATATGTCTCCACATGCCTTGAAGTGAGGACAACCACTGGAAACTCAGACTGATAATTGTGCTGATTTTCAAATTATTATTATTTTGATTGTTTGATATTTCTGTAATTGTTCATTTATTTGTATTTTGGTTTTTGTCACTGATTTTTTTAGTTGTTTTTTAAAAATTATTATTTTTTTGTATTTTTTTGTCTATTAATACACACACAGACGTTACTGTTTCATTTTTTGAATTTAATGTTTTCATTTTCTAACACACACATGCTTATTTTTAATTTTTTTTTTTACATACATTTGATTTTATATATTTTTTATTATTTTATTTTTATTAAAACAAAAAATAATTTTACTGTTTTATTTACTGATTTAATGAAATGTATGAAATTAATTGTTCTTATGTAATTTATTGGTAGCTTTGGCAATATTGCTGTTATACATTCATGCCAATAAAGCTGAGTTGAATTGAATTCACTCATAGATGACATCAATCCACATTGTTTCAACATTGTACATAAAACATTATTTCAACCTATATGAAATTAACTTTTAAATCAAATGATTATACACTTTCACTGCCATCTACAAAAAGTTGGACAAGCACAGCTCACATACTGCAGAACAAAAAGACTTTTGAAAATCATATTTTTTGGTACCCAAAGCACATCCCCCTAGTCCTTGTAGATGCATCTTTAAGGTGGACACCCATGGCTGGTTCGATTTCACTTTCTTTGGCCTTTGAATTCCATCTCTTCAAAGCAGCTAGAAAGAAACCACAATAAAAAAGTCTTTACTTGTCGCTTTTTTTGATATTGGAGCCACCCCCAAATCAAACTTCCTGCCATCTGTAATATTGTACATGAATACACCAGTACTAGGATTGGGCAGAATGGGACTTTTGACTGGACAAAATAGACAAGGGTTGGTCAATACACCACAGATATAACTTATGATGACAAGTCTATGTACCTACATGTTTGACTTTGAAATCTATGTAATCAACTGTTTAGAGCATAATCATCAGCTGATAAATCTTTTCTCCATAGAATTGTCCGCAATAAATGTAAGTGTCTTTCTAGGAATCAAAACAGATGCACACAGACA
This sequence comes from Lepomis macrochirus, assembly GCA_024633595.2. Classification (NCBI taxonomy): domain Eukaryota; kingdom Metazoa; phylum Chordata; class Actinopteri; order Centrarchiformes; family Centrarchidae; genus Lepomis; species Lepomis macrochirus. Next base: position 2,452,733 of record JALXJV020000005.1, on the reverse strand, counting down.
GTTCCCTCTCTCTCACACTGGAGCTGCTGTTTCATATATAATACCTCCTGTGGGCATTCTCTATCTCATTCTCATTTATGATGGGAGGCCACCCTATTAAGACATATTTACAGACACCGTTCAGCCACCACTGTTAATTTTCCATTCACAGATCATGTTATAAGCAAATTCTTATTGATTTGACGGCAACATACAACTCTCTTAAAACCTAAAGTTGCTTAAAATAAAAAAAGATTGCAGAGATCTACTGATTATTTTCTTGATGATGCTGCTTATTCAGCATCAAAACATGTTCTCCTTCCATAGATTAACGTTACATTAACTAGACTAGGTATGATAAAGAGAGCATGAGAGCTCGCAGCTTTCACACTAGTAATAAAGTGGAAAGATGATAATAATAGATACGTATGTGTGTGTGTGTGTGTGTGTGTGTGTGTGTTTTAGAATACTGATCAATCACTGAAAACAGCACAATAAAGCACTGAGGCGCACAATAAACCAGCACCACCTACAAAACACTTTATGTAAACAAGATTATTAGCAATATTTATGACTATGACTTTAGTAAATTAGATGTAAAACATAAGAAGGGGATAAGAAGGGGAAGGTGTTGATCCCGCACTGGCATCCTTGCTCTGGCTAAATCTTCATCTGTCCACTGCAGATGGTCTATCCACAACCTGGAGGAGGAAGTAGTAGTGTATTAGTATAATATTACAACATCAAATATAAACTGTGATGTTAATGTAATAGTATACTCTTAGTGTACTGTTACTAAATTAATTTTCTAATGTTACTATATTCATTATTATTTCATGTAATAGTATACTAAGTAGCTTACCACTAATCAAATATTAATTCCACTTACAGCAGTTTCAATTTTGTGGGTCGCTTACATTCATTAAATCCTTTTGGCCTACAATGTGGTTAGTCTCTAATTTGTTAATGCTAAGTACTAACTTGTAAATAATATAATCATGCATGCAGAACAATGAATTTAATATTCGAAAGTTTACTGTAGCACGTCAAACTTTTAACACTCAGGCTGTGATTGGTCGGTTGAAGAAAAGTGACAATGACAAGCGCATTGACTTTATGGAAATCTCAACATGCTTCAACAAACAGCACCTGATACAGCTAAAGAAGTAGCTTGCCAAACCCAAACCTTGCCTATTCTGCCTTCTGTCTTACTGCTTCAGCTGCCTACAATGCATCTCTCTTTCTGTTTTTGTATATTGGGGTGCATATGTTGCCCACAAAGCAACCGCCCCACCGGGATGTTTTGAATAATTAGTAGTGGTGGGGGTTGTTGGAAGATTACAGTAGTCTTTACTGGCACACTGTGCTTGTAAATACTTCTTCCTGTTCACACTTCTACTTTTGGGGCATATGCATATAGCAAGTCAACAATGAACAACAAGTCAACATTGTTGTTTCTGTGCATCTACTGTCAGACATAGTTATCTGTTTTGTTAAGTCCTCTTCCCAGATTCATTCCCCATGCTCTTGCTACTCATCGCTAGATTGTTACATTCCTTCAGTGGTATATTAACTCTCAGCCAACCTGCCTCCAGTGAATTCTCTAGTGTTTTTGCCTAGTGCTCTTTGTTACTGATGTTTTTACTGTGCTCCAGGCTTCCAGTACCAGACATAATCATTTCAACAGTTCCACGTCTCCAGTCCCATCGGAGGAACCCACTGAGCAAGGTAGAGCCTGTCTCTCCTCTTCTGAGAGTCAGCTAGTCAATGCATTTACTGTGGAAAGACGGGTCACATTCTCATTTCCTGCCCCTTACAGCCAAAAGTTCTGGCTGATCAACGAAAGAAGGGGTCCTGATGAGCCCTTCTCCCGCCTTACAACCAACTAACGAACTGTAACTGGAGGCTTCTTTGTTGTGCTTTAACATAACTATTCCTTTGCTAGCCCCAGTGCATTCCAGAGCATATGACAGTTTCGTAGATTGTGCTGTGGTTGGCATCTCTGTGAGAGCCCTACCTGAGGCTAGGATGTGAACTCGTTGAATGGAAGACTCCTCATTCTCTCTGGAAACCACATTTTCACCAAGTCCATTGAGGTTCTGATTATCTCCTCGTGTGATTCTCCAGTAGTCCATTTGGCTTTAAAGTTATAAAATACACTTTGATTGGTCCACTGGCACTGTTATTAAATGGAGCACTTTTTGCCACTTCCACTGTTTCATGTCTGCTCTTGTTCCCAACCAGCTAACAACAGCACCCATTAATGAACCTCCTGACTTGTCACAAATTGTGTACCACAATCTAGCGTGTTTAGAGCGTTGTCCTTGGCCCCCAACAGACCCTATGATTGTGCCATTAACTTACATCTCTGGACCTTTCCAGTAGATTGTATGATATTTCCCATCCTGAGAAAAAGGCAATGGGGAATTGAAATCCAGAATTCCTACCCCTTGATTCACATTCTTGAGGGAGATCTGTGAAATATGGTATAAAATATACGTCTTTGGGCCTTTTTGAATACCTTCCCAGGTAGGAGGGGACGTTCCTGTAACCATGTATAACATTGCCTAAAAGTTCTGTAAAGGTGATGAATGTTCCAAACCTCATTGCAACGTTAAAAAGAGGACATTAGGTACATTAGCAGAACATTCCCATATGGCTGTTTCGTTGTTTATGTTATTGTAAAATGTGTGTTTTGTGTTTTTGATCCTGTTTTGTTTGTTTGTTCCCCTCTCTGGTTTTGTATTGGTCTGCTTTGGGTCTGGTTGTGACCCAGCTAGAATGTTTCCAGACAAGCACAATGTGGAGTTCTTTAAAGGGTTGGTGGACAATATTAGGCAGACCTTCAGGGAACATTCAGGACGTTCTAGAAATGTTTAGGGGACCATATTTAATTCAGAAAATATGTAATGTTCCCAGAACGTCCTGAGAAGATCTTGCTGATCCTTGTGTTAAGGACTTTGCCTGGTAATGTTCCCAGGTCGTTCCCAGATGGTCACCATGTGGAGTTCTTTAAAGGTTTGGGGGACGATATTTGGCAGACCTTCAGGGGAAGTTGTCTGTCTGCCTGATTGGTGGCACCTGCATGTATGTGTCTGCCTGACTGCCCCATGGTTTCACCTGTCAGTTCTGTCCTTGCTGGTCCGTTGTTTGCTACTCTTGCTGTGAGCATCTTGTTGTCTGCCTGTTTGGTTTTGCTCTGCCCTTTTGGATTATTAAAGTGATGGACTTTGAATTCATGCTGCTCTTTGGTGCTGCTCTAGTTCCCTTCATAACTTGGCATCACAAAGAGGGCTTTTTGGATGTAAAGTAAATGTTCCCATACTATAACTATTATAATAATTATGAATGGTAATCACATAGTGTAAAAACAAACCTTCTTTTAAAAAAAATCAAAATAAGGATGCAATTCAAGAGGTGCATCATCTTTTTTTACTGTATTCCAAAATATGTATTGCACCCTGCTTGTTAAGTATACATTCACATTGTCTATTAGATAAATGTTTAGTTACCAATGTGTTAATCAGACATATTGATTGATTATTAGGGTTTCACGACAGCCTTGATAAGATATATTTGATTTATAAAAGATACTGAGATCTGGTTACTTTATAAACAGTATAAACAGAAATGTTATATTTTATTAAATTGTCAATCAATTCAGCATTGCTATCATCTACCACAGCTACATTTGGCATAGTGTTCAATAAAATAATTTCTAAGAAGTGAAATGCTGAGAATGTTTGGCATTATACCTGAATGTTTTATGGTGTAACATGTTTTGATGGTATTTCAAGATACCAATTTTAGGTCCCTAAAGGTTCTACAAAAGTTCCTGTTGGGTCATTAAAACTTCTGCGAACATTCTGGGATGTTCTCCTGGTCTGTGTACTTCGGTGTTTGTTGTTTTGCCCATGTCTGCTCTGTGTTCTGTTTTTTGTTCAGTCTGTTTTCCCTGCTATGTTTGTAGTCTGTATCTGTATGATTAGTTTTTAGTCTGTTCTGTGTTCAAGTTTGTTTCTTCTAAGTCAGTTTATTTTCACTGCCAATTTCATTTATTCATTTGGTTGTGATCACTTGGTGTTTGCCTGCTATGTTCTGTTCAGCCTTCTTAGTGGAGTTGCCTGTATTTCTCAGTTACTTAGTTTGTCTTGTCTGTTCTGGGTTTTGGGTTCCAGTTAGTCTTGTATTGACTTTGCAACCTGTTAGTATCTGTCTGTTTTCCCCTGCTGTCTCTCTGCCTGTCTGTGTCTCATTAGTCTCGTCTCAGTCACCTGTGTTGCTCCTGCCCTGCTACCTGTGTATACCAGCCTGTTCTCATGCTTTTGTGTCACATATACACGCTTTGGAAAAGCTGTGTCTATAGTACGCAAAACTGCGATTTTGCGTGTATAGTTGACGCCCTCAGGTACGTGTGTATGAGATCCATCCCGGCAGCGTATGTATGTGACGCCCCGGGTGACCGGATGTGCGAGTAGTGCTTCCGGTCGCTAACTAGCTAGGTAGCTAGCGATGTTTTTATTTAAGGAGTTGACAGCCTCCCCGAGGCAATTTCCCTAACCTCAACCATGACATTAGTTAGTGCCTAAAGTAAATATATGCATGTCGACCGGCTAACCCTACAGCTGCTAGCAGATAGGGTTAGCCTCCTTTGTGTTGCAACGCTAATGTAATATATATACACGCAAAATTGCCGTTTTGCGTACTATAGACACGACTTTTCCAAAGCGTGAAGTATTGGAATGGTAAGGCAAATTCTTTTGTTTTTGTTGTTCACTGAAGACATTTGGGTTTAAGATCTAAAGATGAGTCTGAGACAAGAGTTCAGAATTTCAGCTTTTATTTCCTGGTATTCACATCTAGATGTGTTAAACAACTCAGGAAATATCACCCTTTGTATTAGACCACAGCATTCTTAGGTGAGCAAAAGTAATGGAGCAAATAGTAAATAACATTTAATATTTGGTGATATAACCCTTGTTTGAAATAACTGCCTGAAGCCTGCATCTACATCACCAAACTGTTGCCTTCTTCATTTGTGATGCTATTCCAGGCTTTTACCACAGCTTCTTTCACTTCTTGTTTGTTTCATGGTGTTTCTCCCTTTAGTCTCCTCTTAAGGAGGTGAAATGCAGCTCTGTTAGGTTAAGGTCAGGTGAGTGACTTGGCCAGTCTAAACCCTTCCACCTTTTCCCCTGATGAAGCCCTTTGTTTTTTGTCAGTGTGCTTTGGCTCATTGTCCTGCTGCATGATAAACTTCCTCCTGATTAGTTTCAATGCATTTCTCCGTCAATTGGCAGACAAAATGTTTCTGTACAGTTCTGAATTCATTCTGCTGCTACCATCAATCAGTAAATATCAGTAAATATTAATGAGCCTGTTCCAGAAGCAGCCATGCAGGCCCAAGCCATGACATTACCTCCACCATGCTTCACAGATGAGCTTGTATGCTTCAGATCAGAAGCAGTTCCTTTCTTTCTCCACACTTTGGCCTTTCCATCACTTTGGTGCAGATTAAACTTGGTCTCATCAGTCCATAAGATTGTGTTCCAGAACTTTTGCAGCTCATCTCTGTACTTCTTTGCAAATTTCAATCTGGCCTTCCGGTTCTTCCTGCTGATGAGTGGTTTGCATCTTGTGCTGTGGCCTCTATATTTCTGCTCTCTGAGTCTTCTTCCAACAGTGGATTGTGATACCTTCACCCCTGCACTGTGGTGGTCGCTGGTGATGTCACTTACGGATGTTTTGGGGGTTTTCTTCACAGCTCTCACCATATTTCTGTCATCAACTGCTGTTTTCCTTGGCCGACCTGTACGACGTCTGTTGCTCAGTACACCAGTAGTTTCTTTCTTTTTCAGGACATTGTTGTGCTTGCTGTGCCCAATGTTTGTCCAATGGCTCTGGTCAATTTTCCTTCTTTTCTCAGCTTGACATTGGCTTGCTTTTCTCCCATAGACAGCTTTCTGCTCTTCATGTTGGTTTATCCTCTTTAACAGGAAATGCAGTTTTTATAGGTTTGAACCAAGGATGAAAACTTAGACCAGTCATGCAGAGCTATTCAATGTTTGGACAGTCAACCTAAAAGGCAACAGCTGGGCAACAAGAAACATCTGTCAGTCACATGTTCCAATAGTTTTGCTCACTTGAAAAATCTGTGGGTTCAAACAAAGGGTGATATGTCCTGAGCTGTTTAACACATCTAGATGTGAATACCAGGAAATAAAAGCTGAAATTCTGAACTCTTGTCTCGTATTCATCTTTGGATCTTAAACCCAAATGTCTTCAGTGAACAACAAAAACAAATGAATTTGCCTTATCGTTCCAATACTTTTGGAGGGGACTGTATGTGCTTGCTTGTTTCCCTCAGTCTTTGTCGGGTCATTGCAGTATGTTGTGGTTGCCATTTGTCTTGCTCTGCCCATTTCCAGCCTGAACCCTACTTGAACCTTGTTTGTTCTGTGGAGTTTAGATTTCACCCATTTTGGATTTTTCTGTTGGATTACTGTGTTCGCTTTTAGATGATTCACTTTGGTTCCTTTGGACTCAGCCACTCGCTTTTGGTTTCCCTTAATAAATCATAAATCTACTGAACCTTCCTGGGTTGTGTCCTGCAGTTGGGTCCACCATCCTGCACCCCTGTGCGTATTTCTTCTGAAAATTGCGTCTTTCTGAATGAAACTATGATATTGGAAACGAGGAAAAGTGGTTTGGAAAAGTGATTTGTTGGCTGTGTGTGGTGCTCTTCAATAGTGAAGGCACTGGTTGGATGGGGTTGAGCACTCCACTCTTGTGGTCCAAAAACCTACCTTACCTCTGCACCACCAAAAGGCTCAATGCTCATAAGGCCTGGTTGTCTCTGTTTCTAGGCAGATTTAATTTCACAATTACTTGCTGTCATGGGTCTGGGTAATGTGAAACCCTAATGCGCTCTCTGATCCTGAGAAATTCAACTCTGTGCCAGAGCCCATCCTCCTTCCTTCCTGTCTGGTTGCTGCTACAACATGGGAGGTTGAGACCGTTGTTCATGAGGCTAGGGATATGTCACATTAACCTCCTGCTGCCCGTACCCTGGTCACACATTGACTTTCAGATCCACGGCAATCCTCAAGATATTGTGCCCCAGTCATCGGAAGTTTGGAAGGCTTTTTGTCGAGCTTTAGGCACCACCTCCAGTCTGTCCTCGGGTTACCAGCCACAGACTACTAAGCAGACGGAGTGGGCCACTCAGGATCTGGAGAATGTTCTACACTGCATCTCAGGTTGCCACACCTCCTCCAGGAGAAAAGACTTACCATGGGTGGAGTATGCCCACAACTCCCTTAGCAGCTCTTCTGCCCATACGATTTTATCATCTCCCTGGGTTTTCCAACCTCCCTTTTTTCCTTTGGTGCAGGCCAAAGTCTAAAGATGTCAGGTGTGAAAGGAGGCCCAATCCGTCATGATCAGTTCTGCTGCTTGTAACAAAGTCTGGCTGACCGTCGCCATATTCCTGCTCCCTCATATTAGCCTGGTCAGAAGGTGTGGTTGTCCTCCAGGGACCACCCTCATCAGGTATCTAATAAGTTGATATCACATTTTGATGAACCATTTGCGATTAACAAGATCATAAACTGCTGTGAGGTTATAATGACCTGAATCAATAAAAATCCATCCTATGTGCCACGTGTCTCTGATTAAACTTGTCCTTCACTTGATTACTGCATGCTTTTCAGTCTGGTCTGCCTGAGAAAGCTATAAATGAGCTAAAAATCATTCAGAATGCATCAGTAAGAGTACGGAAAAGTCTTGTTTGTTACTTTCAGTTTTAGAATATATTTTATGATCCTTTTATTGTGTACAAATCACTTCATGGACAAATCATTCTATTATGCTATTAATGTATGTTTCCTCTAGATCATTGAGGTACTTTGGCATTGGCCTTTTAGTTTTTCCCTGGTGGTCCCTATGGTCCTCACCTACAAATTATAAAAGCATAATGTCTTTACAAATACATTTGCATTTTAAATTGGAATGTCTTTTCAAAACTCACCTACAACTTGCATGCCCCCCTGTCAAGGAAATGCTGCATAGAACACCTGTTAAATTTGCCATACATGATAGTGTATATATATTAATTTTATATCACAACTAGTATGTAACCATAACTGCTCTCACACACAGTTTTTTTTGTTGTTTTTTGAAACAAAATTCTCTGTTTACACCACTCTAAAACAAGTTTCCCTCAAAATTACCATTCCCTAAAGATTCTAATTTCATGCTAGCAAATAGATAGAAATAGAAATAAAGTCAGATTGTGACTCGATATCTATTGGACTTGGTGGCCTTGATGCAGGTTCAGGAAATGTTTGCTGACATATAAATTCCCCAGGTACAATTTGAGTAGTACGGTAAAGTAAAGTATGGTAGCTCAGTAGGGCCTCACCACCTCTGCCACCGCAGCTGCTTCACTCATTCTCCACACATTTTCTCATGTGTTTCTTAAATTATTGCCCCAAAACATTTACCAGATATACACAAGACATACTTGACACTAAAGTTGGCGAGACAATGTTGAGATCTGAGTCATGCAAGCCTCTTACATGTCTATTTATTTACATGTCTATTATTTCTTGTATTTATTTCTTGTTGTTAAGGAGAAACCTCTAGAAACCTGTGAGTACACAAAAAGAACGTCTCGGGTTACGTAGGTAACCCTTGCTCCCCGAGAAAGGGGAACGAGACACTGCGTCGGTGACGACACTATGGGAACGCCTCTAGGCATGGCAGGGCTGAATGTGAATGAAAACTACTCCAATCCTATTGGCTTAGAGAGAACGGTAGCATGTGACAGCATAACCGTAGGCGTATATAAGCAGTGAGCAAGGAGTGGCCCAGCCAGCTGCATCACAAACCTCCTGGAGAGATGCTCCAGAGAGAAGAGCCGTGGAGGCTGCCATGCCTCTCGTGGAGTGAGCCCTCACAGCCATAGGTGAAGGCAAATTGCGCACCTGATAGGCCAGGGAGATAGTCTGAACAATCCAGTTGCTGATGGTCTGTTTGGAAGCCGGGAGCCCAGCCTTAGGGGACCCGAAACATACCAGCAACTGGTCTGCCTTCCTCCACCTGGAGGACCTCAGAGTGAATGCACTCAGTGCTCTGACAGGGCAGAGCAAATGAAGTCTCCCATCCTCCGCCGTCACATGAGTTGGAGGATGAAATGCCTGCAGTACCACCGGCCCCATCATGTTGGACTGCACCTTGGGAATGTATCCCGGAAAGGGGTGCAGGACGGCCCTCCTGTTTCCTGGGGCAAACTCTAGGCATCAAGGAGAAATCGTCAGAGCCTGGAGATCCCCCACCCTCCTCAGAGAGGTGATAGCGAGGAGAAAGGCCATCTTCAGGGTCAGGTACTTGGCCTCAGCCGACTCCATGGGTTCGAAAGGGGGCCTCAGTCAACGCTTCAAGAACCACTGCCAGGTCCCAGGTGGGAACTCTGGGGCGAGTTGCAGGTCTCATCCTCCGGGTCCCACAGAGGAATCGTACAACTAGGGGAAGCCTCCCCAGAGACCCATCCCTAGAAGGAGCGTGGAAAGCTGACGTAAACCTTGAGGGTTGATGGGGGAAAGGTCTGCAGAGAAGTGGTCCTGCAGAAACTCCAGCACCTGAACCACCAGGCAGGTAACTGGGTCCACCATGCATTCTCTGCACCATGTGGAGAAAACATTCCACTTTATGCCGTATATCCTTCGTGTGGACGGGGCCCTGGAGCTGAGGAGTGTCTCGACTGCTCCTGCCGTTAGGCCCGCCTCTAGGTACTGTGCCCCCTAAGGGGCCAGACCCACAGCTGCCATAGGGCGGGGCAAGGGTGAAGAACCCGGCCCCCTGCCTGGGACAGCAGGTCTCTCCTCAGAGGGACCTGCCATGGCGGACCGTCCAGGAGAGCCATCAAGTCTGAGAACCACACCCGGGTTGGCCAGAACGGAGCTACTAGCAGCAGTCAGATACCATCCTGACGGACCCTCTCCAGGATCCCCGGGAGCAAAGCGACTGGGAGAAAAGTGTACAGACGCAGTCTCGGCCACGTCTGCACCATGGCGTCCAGCCCTAGTGGGGCCGGGGGGCGTCAGGGAAAACCATAGGGGACAGTGCGTAGTCTCTCGAGACGCAAACAGATCCATGTCTATGGGCCCGAACCTTCCGCACAATGACTCCACCACCTCGGGGTGAAGTCTCCATTCCCCGAGTCTCAACCCCTGTCTCAATAGCAGGTCTGCTCACTGATTCTGAGTCCCAGGGATAAACATCTGAGAGACAGAAGTCTCTGCTGGGACCACAGGAGGATCTGATGCGCCAGTCTGCAAAGAGGGCGCGAGCGCAGACCCCCCTGGTGATTCAGATAGACCACCACTGCCATATTGTCGGACCTGACAAGAACGCGGTGACCCTAGAGTTCGGGCAGGAAGCTCCTCAGAGCCCGGAACACGGCCAGCATCTCGAGGCAATTGATGTGCCATGACGAGTGATGCTCCTGCCAAAACCCCTGTGCTGAGCGGTCGTCCATGACCGCGCCCCACCCAGTGAGGGAGGCGTCTGTCGAAACGATCACACGGCGATAAGGTGCCCCTAACTTGGGTCCTTGGGACAGGAACCAAGGTTTCTTCCATTCTGATAGGGCACGAAGACATTTGTGCGTGACCCGTATCAGACGGAACGGATTCCCCCTCGGAGAGAACCCCTTGGTCTTCAGCCACCACTGCAGGGTCCTCATGTGGAGAAGACCAGAAGGTATCATGCTGGAAGCTGCTGCCATGAGGCCCAACATTCTCATGGAAGTTTTTCACCGTGATGGCGTGGCCCAACCTCACTCTCTTCACTGTGGTCACAATGGACTCGATACGTGCTGGAGACAGGTGCGCCTGCATCGTCCGCGAGTCCCATACCACCCCTAGGAACACAGTTCTTTGGGTGGGTGCCAACACACTTTTCTTCACGTTGAGCCTCAGCCCCAAGCGTTGAAGATGAGCGAGGATGACATCTCGATGTCGAACCGCCAACTCTCGAGACTGTGCCAGGATGAGCCAGTCGTCGATGTAGTTCAGTGCTTGGATGCCCTGGAGCCTCAGAGGGGCCAGTGCTGCATCCATACACTTGGTGAAAGGGCGAGGGGAGAGTGCAAGGCTGAAGGGAAGAACCCGATACTGGTACGCCACGCCCCCGAAGGCGAACCTCAGGAACTTCCTGTGGGAAGGACGAATGGAGACGTGGAAGTACGCGTCCTTCAGATCTATGGTGACAAACCAGTCCTCAGACCAGATGTGACTCACGATGGCAGGGATGGTGAGCATCTTGAACCTGTATCTCCTCAGAGACCGGTTCAGAACCCGCAGATCTAGGATCGGGCGCAGGCCTCTGTCCTTCTTGGAGACGATGAAGTACCGGCTGTAGAAACCGGACTCGCTGGCCAGTGGGGGGAACGATCTCCACGGCCCCCTTCTCCAGCAGCAAGCGAACTTCCTGTCCCAGCACCAGGCGTTGCTCCGGGCGTACCATTGTCTGAGGCACCCCCGTGAAAAAAAAATGACGGTGCGCAGGACCCACGGACATATGTACGTCATGCTCCGCCAAGCCTCCGCGAAGTCCGCCAGCGGGACCAGTCCCTCGGGGCTGGTGGCCGGTGTCTCATGCCGGTCTTGGACGGTCTCCTAAAGCGGGCCGCCAGGAAACACCCCCTGATGACCTGCGGTCTGGGTGCCGAACCGCTGGCCGACTGCCGTCCCTCGGGGCCGGCAGAACAATGAAGGCTCGATGGTGGCTAGTGCGTCCCGTGCCTGTCGGGGGGGGAGGTGCGCGGGAGCGTCGCCTCGCATCCCAAGCTGCTCGAGGGGGACCACGAGAGAAGCCACACTCTGCCTCTGATCCTGACGGTAGGAGCTGGTCGACGGCTGAGGTGCTCTTACTGCCTCACCCGAGCGGGACCCAGCCCGGCGGGGGAGGTACTGCCGGAAAGCCTCACCTTGCGTCTTCACATGACGAAACCTGTCCACCACAGAGTCAACCGTTTCGCCGAACAGGCCAGTAGTGGAGACCGGCGCATCCAACAGGAACTGACGGTCCTTGATGTTAGACAGGTTCAGCCAAAGGTGCCGCTCGGTGGCTACCAGGGCAGACATGGATCTACCCACCGAGTGGGCCGTCTCCTTGGTGGCTCTCAGCAACAGATCCGTGGCTCTGCGAAGCTCAGCCATCTCTTCCTCAGAGGGGCCCCCTCTCTGGGCCATATCATGCAGCAGGTCCGCCTGGTAAGCCTGCAAGACCGCCATGGTGTGCAGGCTCGTGCCAGCCTGGCCTGCTGCCATAAACGCTTTCCCTACCAGCGCTGAAGTCACCCAGCAAGGTCTGGTCGCTAACGCTGACGACGCCAGACGAGGGGAGAGGTAACTCGCCAAAGCCTCTTCCACCCGCGGCATCGTTCCATTGCCGCGGTCTTTAATCCCTGCCACATTGCTGTACTCCAGCAGCTGAGGAGTAGACAGCCTGGCAGAGAAAGGTTTATCCCAAGACTTACATAACCTATTATGTAAGTCCAGAAAGAATGGCAAAGATCGGCGAGGAGGTGCTGAGTGGCTCGTAAGGAAGCGATCGTCCAGTCTACTGCTGGCATTAGGCTTCTGCACAGCCTGTGGCCAATCCAGGCTGAGTCTAGCCACAGCCCGCGTCACCACTTCCAGCAGCTCATCATAGTCGGGTGCGGCGCGCTCTTTTGATGACGTCGGCCCGACACCCTGAACTCCTCCTCCTCCTCCATGAGCTCCTCAGAGCCAGAGTGCAAAGACCTCGCCTAAGTGCGTCCCCGAATGGAAGAAGCCGAGAGACGGGCTTTCGACCGGGAATGAGGGTAGTTGGAGTCAGCAGATGACGGAAGAGAAAGGGCATCAGCCGTCTCGAAATCCTCCAGCAGATCTTGCTGCGATCCCCATGACCGATGCTGCCGAGCCACCTCAGCGACCGCGGGGCCTGTGCCACGGGGAGAGCGTATCTGGCCGTCCTCAGAAAAAAGCGCCATACGGGACCTCAGTACCCGCATGGGCAGGGCCTCGCAATGGTCACAAGCAGCTCCCTCGAGAGCTGCCGTGGCGTGCGGCAGGCCCAGACAAGCAACACACAGCTCATGTGAATCTCCTACCGTGAGAAAACGCGGACAGGGAGGCACACATCTGCGGAACTGGTTTGATTCTGAAGACATAACATAACTGGGAGGTTCTTAGCCAAGGTTTTTGCGGGAGCTTCCACTAACAACATACAGCCAATGTGCCTGCTGAATAGAGAAGGCTAATGTTCCTATGTGCCGGCGTGCTTATATACGCCTACTGTTACGCCGTCACATGCTACCGCTCTCTCTAAGCCAATAGGATTGGAGTAGTTATCATTCGCATTCAGCCCTGCCACGCCTAGAGGCGTTCCCATAGTGTCGTCACCGACGCAGTTCGAGTTCCCCTCGAAGGGGAACTGCTGCTTGTCTTGTGTTTCTTCTGTCATGCTTAAAGCGTCCTTGGGTCTTGTAAAAGGCGCGATATAAATATAAGTTATTATTATTATGATTAATATTATTATGCTTAAATTTGTCTTGGACTGATTAATTATTTTGCTCTTTATTTCTTCTGGTGTGGTTGGGAGAAACAGCTCAGAATTTTGTAATCTTCGCTATAAGAACATGATAAATTTATGATGAAACAAAGAAAATACTTTTGTGAGCTGCAATATGTTCCTCTGGGATATTATGGTTTTACATTAAGAAGTGAAAAGGCTATGAGGATGAGGACTAACCAGTGAGTTTTGCAAATATAATGCTGTTTCATGTAATGAGATTGCTGCCCTTCTGGGTCTTGGGCTTTTACTGTTTGCCAGACATGGTAACATTTGCAGCTTACTTACACCATTTCTCTTGTGTTTTTGACTGAGGCTATTCTCAGAATCACTGTATTCACCATTTTATTTGAGTTCCCAAATTCACATACTTAAGTGAGTAAATTTATTCTCTGTATAGTGCCCTCAAAAGTTCTCACGATGGAAGGAAAAGGTACTATCTGCTAACAATCCCACAATGCAATTTGTTACATTTTATACATTCAGACACACTGTCTGAGCATAGTTACGGTTACTAAGCTATGACTGGACTAAAAAAAAACGTCAAGCCTTCAGTGACACCCACCCAAGATAGTGAATCATCAACCACCCACCTACCTTAAGTGTATGTGTGTGTGTGTATGTGTGTGGGGGGGGGGTCTGGTCAGCCAGTATGTCCCAGTGGAATTCAATCAATCACAATTGACCATTATATGTTAATATGCAGCTGCTAGCGGGGGACCTCCTCCACACTTGGCAGTCCCCAAGCTTTTAAATGGCAGAAACTGTCCGTGGGGGACAGAGTGGGGAAAAAGGATAAGCAAAAGGTTGGATGTGAGGAGGGAAACAATGGTCACCCTTTCAGTGGCACATTGATACACATATGGTGCTCTAGTGAGTGTTTCAGGCAGCAGGACGGTGAATGGGATTGAGTCAAAATAATCTATAGTGTGTGTGATCATAGTTATGAAATAACATATCACCTATCATAATAACATCATCATCTGAAGAACTGAACATCTATTGACCAGCAGTTTACCTTACACATTTGCACATCGGATTGGCTAAAAATAACAAAAAAATATTGAATACCACGACCAGCTAGAGATATTGCAGATGAACCCCTCTTCCTTCAGGATTTTCTAGGTAGTGTCCTAGGGGACATGCATACATATGTTAAAAAAGCAGTGGCAGCTTGATGGCTCTCCCTTCTTTGCTGAAACCTAAACTGCCCACAGAGGTGGCAATAAAGTGATTTGAATAATTTCATTCAGTCCAGTTCAAAGATTCATAGTCACTATGAATGTGGGACTATGTGGGTCAGTGACTCTTTCTTTTCTAAATGATTGCATAATCTTTCAACGGCAATAATATAATGATTTCCCAATAATATAATAACTCCCAGTAATGTAATAACAATCTCTTCTTGTCTCCATCAAAAATGTAATAAAACATGATAATGTAATAACTTACCAATGAGATAATAAAATATCTTAACCAATAATAAAATATTAATCTTGTAACAATTAATGTAAGTTAACATGAGTTTATTACATTTTTGCGTTAACCTTATTTTTACAGAACCTGATAATAATTATAATTATTTTCTAATATTGTAATAACTTGGCCAATGTAGTTGTTGTTTAACAAGTGTAAGTATAAGTAATAAAAGTTAAAAGCAAAAGAGCATTAAAATAGCACAGAACCACAAAGACCTCCAGAGAGAGGGGACAGTAATAGAGAAGGCCCTGTCACCCCAGGTTCAGCACTTGGGGCGGGAGTGGGGAAAGGAGATTGTTGTCTGTGGATCTGAGGTTGTGCATGGGAGTATGACGGTGTTGGACATCGGTGAAATAGGAAGGGGCAAGGTTACTGAGAGCTTTGTAGGTGATGAGGCAGACATAGTATCTTTTATTTGTGAATAGTGTGAATTTTTGTGAATATTACAAAGTAAACCTCCTGCTTTTCAATAAAATGAAATTATGCACACTAAATACCTCTAGAAATTAGAGTATTGTGTTTTGTATTGATCTTGTATTTGTTGGAAGGATTTCAGCGATTTGTCTAATCTAACTCTTTGTCTAACCCAAGGTGACATAGCTAAGGTAAATCCAAATTTGTTTGAGAATAGTCATGTTTTCAAATTGTTTCAGGATTAATTACAATTTAGGGATCAAAAGAGGCAGATGAGAGTGGCTCTTAATAAATGTTTTCACAAGTTATCTTAGAATGTAATATGAAATACTGCTACCTTCACTTATATTATTTATGCCCTTAATTTTCTTAATGTCACTGGGGAGCAAGTGGTAAACTTGAAATTCAGCAGAAGATTCATTTATTTCATTTCACAACATAGTAAATTTCAGACTTACTGCCCCCAACTACTGTTTTTAATATCAAGCGTTTTAATTGTAAGGCTATTTATTTTAATTCTGTGTAGGTAGATGGTGGAACAGTACTGAAGTGAGCATACTGCTTTGTTAAATGAGAACAGATTTTAATCAATTAATACACTGTATTAAGAGATCAGATGACACGTTCTTGTGCATTTCACTTCATCCTTATGTAAATACATGTGTACTAAATAACATTTCCAACATTTGAAATGAATGCTATGTATGAATATGTGCATGTCGACCAGCTAACCCTACAGCTGTGGGTACAGCTAGCAGGTAGGGTTAGCCTCCTTTGTGTGGCAACGCCATTGCAAACTGCAGCGTATTATAAACACAAAAAAATCACCTTTTTGAGTACAATAGCCACGTTTTTTCCAAAGTGTGTATATGTGACGCCTGAGATGAGATTGGGTAGTTTTTTGTGCAGAAAAGACGGAAAGACTCTGTCAAGATAATCAATAAAAAAAGAATTGGGGATCTCTCATAGGCTGAAAGCTTTTCAGTTTTTTTGCTGCTGTATTCTGTTCCACACATCAGCCCTGTTTTTCTGGTTGGTCAACATTATAAAATCATTGATTTGTACTTAATTTATGCAGAATGTAAACATATGGTAGGTGTAAGGCAGGCCCAGGAGATTTGTTAAGTGTCATCCAATGACTTTGTCCTCTGCTCTTTCCTGTATTTCTCTAAAAATGAATAATAATAATCATGTACACCTGTACATGTGTCTAGTATAGTAGTAACAGCAGCAACATCAGCAAAATGTATTTCCTCCTACACGTTTCCACACTTACAACTCAGAAACCTCAGAACCTGGCAAAGCAATCTTAGTTAATCTCACTTATTAGCATTGTTAAGCATTTTGTGCATGGAACATAAGAAACCTTTCATTTCTGCACCTCACTGACCCAAACCAACAAAAGCTGCTTCTTCCAGGCACCTTCACTGCTAACTGAAGGAGTGCTCAGAGCAAGTGAACCTTGCAGACTGAGTGTACATTAGCCTGCGTCACTCTCTCCCTATATGAACGGCTGTGGCAGGCGGAGTTGCTATGGCGACACACTCCCATTTTCCCCCTGATGCTGGATCCATCCGGATTGTTGCTCATATAGCACGCTCAGATCCAGAGCTGCAGGAGGATAGGGTATTATGATATGGATCCCATGCAGGCAGTGGCAGGGAGGTTTTTAGTGACAGTGCAGGCAGGCAAGATCGATTTCTATGCAACATAAGTACTGTATACACACGTGATCACACAAGACACATTACATCAGCATGCAGGGCAATGCATTAGAGAAATCAATCAGACGACATTAATGTGCGAGAAAGATGTAAAGGGGAATATATAGAGCCCTATTTAAACAATCTATAGTTCATGGTCTAGAGTGCATGGCATGATCTATTTGCATATTTATTCTCCTAATTATTCATTGGTGTGTTTTGGGCGTAACTTGAATTAAACCTTCAGAGTGTACCATTCCCTTTAAAGCCAACCTCCACCTGGCACATTGCTATTTAAATGAATAGGATGAATGGCGCATTATAAAAAGCATAATATGATAAAAATGATGCAAAAAAATGCAAGCTCACAACAGAAAAAAGGGAGGAGCGAGAGAGGGAGTGTGCAAGTATTGACAAGTGTCAATGTGAACTTTCTTTGATCATGAAGCCTAATTTTATTTTACAGTTCTGTAGTTCATCATTGCAGTGTATGAACCGCACGGCAGAGTGGAGTCAATGATAACAGGGACAAAATGATAGATAGACATGTTGCTCTTCTAGTCTAGGATACGTCTGGATCTTCACTACGCTACATTATTATACTATATACTATGATAAACCAGTCGTGAGGCTTATCTGTCTTCCAGGTGATTTCTGTTGTCCATTTTATTGATGTATGAGGTGTTGTTTACCTTAACAATTTATTTTAATGGTTAGAGAGGCTGCTGTTAATAAAGTTTCCATGTGTGCAGTGCAAATATGGTGAGACATTTAGGCAGAAAAAACAAAAAAAAGGTCTGGAGCCAGGCCCAGAGGGAGGGCTCACCGACGAGCGTCTGGTGGCCAGGTTTGCCACGGGGATGGCCCTATCTTAGACCCTATTCTTCTCTGGAGTTGCTCATGGTGCTTACTCCGGTAAACAAGAGGGTCGCCTCTCTACGCCTTCGGATAGTGGGGGGGGAAACTCTGACTGTTGTTTGTGCATATGCACCAAACAGTAGTTTAGAGTACTCAGCCTTCTTGGAGACCCTGAATGGAGTTCTGTATGTGGTTCCAGTAGGGGACTGCATAGTTCTGCTGTTAGACTTCAACGCGCATGTGGCCAATGATGGAGATACCTGGAAAGGCGTGATCGGGAGGAACAGCCCCCTGATCTGAATCCGAGTGGGTGTTTGTTATTAGACTTCTGTGGTAGTCATGGATTGTCTATAACGAACACCATGTTTGAGCATAAAGATGCTCATAAGCGTATGTGGTATCAGAGTACCCTAGGCCAGATATCGATGACCGATTTTGTAATCGTTTCATCTGATTTGAGGCCGCATGTTACAGACACTCGGGTAAAAAAGGGGCAGAGCTGTCAACTGATCACCATCTGGTAGATGGTGAAGAGAAAGGGAGACAGAGAACCACAGTTGAGAGTCGTGAACTAATCAATTCTGTTTCCTGTGCTGATGGAGACCATGCAGCTGCTGTGTGACGAGTGAACGTAAGAGTCCAAGACTATTCACGCATGCATGAAAATGAACAAATTACTCACTGAGACAACCTGTTCCTCCTGAGTCACATACAAGATTAGGTCAAATGAACAAACATTCTTTGAACGACACAACACTAATAAATAATGCATCATCTAAATAGCAGGAAATACAGCACCACTGACTTTAGAGGAATTTATTTAAAATTTAAATTTATATAGCAATGCACCAACATTTATAACACTCCAATCCATTCTTATCCCACATCACATGTGGATGCTTGGTCAAGACCCCTTGACATCGCTTTTTAACACCCAGGGTCACCGTTAGCATAGTTTGAGCACTTGTAGGGCTCTGCAGTCAAGTTAGCAATAGTAAATGTGCAACATCTAGATACATTTAAATAAAACTAGCGGTTGATGTTGTAAAGCATTTCAATTTGGTTAGGTTTAGGCACCAAAACTACCAGGTTAGGTTTAGAAAAGAATCATGGTTTGGGTTAAAATTACTACTTACAGTATGTGACTTAATTTACATACACTAAGTAACATTATTTACCTTAAAACAATCATTTTTTCACACGGGGAACAAACCCCGGTCTCCTGGCTGAAAGTCCGGTTTCTGACCCACCAATCCACCTAACCACCTCCTTACTATGACTTTTCAATTATTTATAAGAGGTCTACTTTTACTGTTGAACAATGACGCTAAAGAGTGCCATGTATGTTGGTGCCAAACGCTGAAGGCTGTGACAAAGCTATTTGACCAAACTTTAGTCTCTACAGACTTTCTGATTGGTCTGCCATACATTTTCTACGTGCTTGCAGCATTCCTATGATTATCAAAACTGCATTTCAGGTGTGTGCACTTATAGCTAATTATAACAAAGATTTTAAGCATCTTCCAGCTCAATTTTTGGTTTTGTGGCCCACAGCTTTGCTTTAGTGTTGGTTCATTCACATCCTCAACAACCTGATTCCCAGCAGCAGCAACAGAAACAGTTAGAAACTACCTGGTGAACATGGGAGAGCATTGAGCAGCTAAAGAGCCAGATCTTTTTCTCAGCTGTTGGTGTGCCTCAGTCTTGTTTTTGCTCATTCTTCCTCTCTGTCCCTCCATTCAGTATTCTCGATCTTCCCCTGTGCCGATACATTTGATTGCCAATTTTAGACCATTTTCCAAATTACCTTCTATATCAAAGATTTTAGAAGAAATTGTGTCCACACAACTACTCTGCACACTGTAAAATAGAGACTGCCCTGCTTAGAGTCACCAATGACCTTTTAATGTCTTGTGATTATGGCATGTGCTCAGTCTTTGTACTCCAGGGCCTTAACGCTGCATTTGACACCATTGATCAGAACATTATGTTAGACACACTGAGACACTGGGCACAACTCTCTGTTACTGCTTTAGAATGGTTTTCATCCTACCTGTCCAAATAACTGTCTCTTCATTATGTTTGGTTAAATATGGTGTGGCTCAGGGGTCGGTCTTAGGACCCATTTTATTTTCCGTGGATCTGCGCATTTCCTTGGACACATTATTCAGAAACATGGTGTCTATGTTCATGTTTATGCTGATGACACACAGATGTATCGCCTGTGATCCACAGATCCACAGACCCAGGAAGGCTGAGTTCACTTACCGATTGCCTCTGTGATTATAAAAATTGGATGTCAAATAATTTCCTCCAGCTGAAATCAGACAAAACAGAGATGCTAAAATTCTTGGTGTCTGGTTTGACAGCAACATGAAAATATGATCACATCACCCCTGTCTGAGCTTCATTACACTGGCTCCCAGTATGTTTTAGAATGTTATTGATTACTTTTAAAGTTCTTCATGGCCTCACTGCCTGTTTTATGTCTGACCTTTTAGTCCAGTACATACATTGAGATCCTCGAGCAGAAGTCTGTTGTTTGTTCCAGAGTCTCGACTGAAAACTAAAGTGCACAAAGCGTTTGCGGTCAGACACCCGAGGCTCTGGAAAACTGGCCCATGGAAATCAGGGTGGCTGATTCAGTGAACTCTTATAAATCCCTTCTTAAAACATACTTTCTGGGTTTTAGTTGATTTTAATTATCTATTTTTCTTTTAACTGTATTTATGTGTATTAGGCAGGCAAAGAAAAACTTGTAAGTTGTAAGTAACCTTTTAAGAGGCAGAAATGTCGAGCAGAAGAGAAAGACAGAGAGAGGGGAGGGAGGCAGCCTAAACAGAATACACAGAGGTACAGACAGTAAAGGTAATGTTGCTAAAGACTGAATGAAAAATGGTACAGATATTTATAGTAGTGTTAATGATAATAATCGTAATGTTAATAATAGCAATAGAACTAGTAACAATAATTGTAGCAGAGGGTGTCGAGCAGGAACACAGGGGCGGCAGGTGACTCGCAACCACAGATCCAGACTCCACAGCTCCAGAGCCAGAAACACCTGCAGGAAGTGATAGGAGGAGAGGGGGAGAGAAAGTACAAGACTACAGGAAAGGGAAGAAGTCGAGTTAGTAACATGCATTAGTGGGATGAAGTTACATACAGAGGGAGAGAAAGAAGAGAAGACTGGCTCCTGAACCCAAACTGGAACCTGGTTCCGCAGGAGAGGAGGTTCATAGCTGAAGGCTAACAGTGAAAGTGAACAACCAACTCCTAATAAGCTTTTTCAACAGCGCTGGTTACATTTACACAGTGCAGGGTGTACAAGTCGGCTCTAGCCTGAGATAATCCCGCCCTGAAACATACTCTGCTTTGTAGTCTATTTTTAAATAAATGGGACCATAATTTACTAAATGAACATCATTTTGTTTTGAAGACTTGAATCTAGCGACTGAGACCATAAACTCATCAGTAAAGTGTTTACTGGGGTAAGTATTCAGCTGAGAAGTAGGGTCATTTTCCCATTATTTCTAATGAAGCCGGACTTCTTTTTGCAACCAGAAGAGTCCTCCCCTTGTTAATCACAAATCTTAACTCAATTTCCATTTGCTAGCATGTCTTGGGAACTTTTCAACTTAATCTCATGGACGGACTGGGTATGCCATCAAAATAATTGGAGACTTTTACAGTGTTTTATTATAATCAATTAATAAATGGATAGGTTTTAAAAAGCTATTTTGATTTTAAAAAGTATACATTGATAAAATAAACCTGCATTTAAATTTTACTTTAATAATCTGCAAGTAAAAAAAAACCAAGCATTTGGTATTTCTAAAGGAAATACAAATGGGCCCAAATCAAAATTTTGTTAGAGGCTCCTCTAACTGTCATGTGTTCTCACTACATATGGCAGGGAAGCAACATCTCTAGTTTTTCACTAAGACTTAATTCATTTTAGATTTTTCAACTCGCTTTGTTTATTGTTTAGCACCAAAACACAAAGGAAATGTATTGTACTTGTAAACCTACTTGGAAAAGTTTATTCTGATGAAAAACAACAACTAGACTTTACTGTATGTTATTATCTATTATGTTTGATGTCTAACAGGACAAATATGATACCACCGGTGTTACCAGGCTGATGACAGTGCAAGAGCCAGTCAACACTGATTAACTTGGTGCTGAATAAAAAGACTGATAAAGTGATTATCACTGGCCAATGATAAATCTTAAATAACAGCCTAACAAGAGTTTAAGACACAAAAACTACAAAACAGTAGACAGCATGATTTTCCTTCGAATATGTCAACCAGCTTCTCTGGACTTTTTCACCATTTATGAGTGATCTCAACATGTAATAACAGTGAAGTCTTTGATTGTCGTTTTTGGCAATGTGTTGTCTCTGTCAACCTGTGCTGGTCCCTTGCTCACCATGTGCATGTGTAATTAGTCATTAAGGACTGATGGCCATTGGAGGAATAAAAACTGGAGAGCTAGGTGTGTTTGGAGGCATGATGGTACTGCTCTCTCTTTCAATAGGTACAGGAAAACCCATGGGGATGATTAACACAGAAAATAATTAATTTTAGTATGCTGACATGTTCATATGTTGGATGTCCAGCATTGTCAGCTTTATGGATGATACCAAAGGTGGAGGTAAAGGTGGAGGTTGATGGAACTGCCATGAAATAAAAATTAGGGGAAAAAATTAAAATAGGAAATGACTTGTGTTCTAAGCACTAAATCCTGATGATATGATAATGCAAGACAGTCTACACTAATAAACACTCCCCACCTGACAGATTAGATGTATGAGCAAAGGACAGGTAACTACAACAAGAGAGAAATGTAGCTTGTCGAGCTACAAGCATGTAATCGGTCGAGGCAGATGGCCGCCCACCCTGAGCCATGGTTCTGCTCGAGGTTTCTGCATCTTAAAAGGAAGTTTTTCCTTGCCTGTGTCGCCTAGTGCTTGCTCTTGGTGGGAATTGTTGGGCTTCTGTAAATAACTTCAGAGTACGGTCTAGACCTGCTCTTTATGAAAAGCGCTGTGAGATAACTGTTGTTGTGATTTGGCGCTATATAAATAAAATTGAATTGAATTGAATTGAATTGAATAGCTATAGCTACAGGTTTCATTTTTAAAATGCAGAAGATTATCAGATTACACCCACTTTATATTCAACATTAGGAGCTGTGTTTACTGGCACCTGTGACACTTTTCCAACCATTTACGTTAACAGTGCTCCTGGAAAGGGGATGGGGAACAGTACTAATACTAAACTATACCAGTGTTATGCACTTTGTAAATGTTTTGATGCTAATTGTGTTTTGTGTATTAACATTTTAGCAAGATGTTGTAGAATATTTAATACCAGCAGCACCGTTAACAGTGACGATTATGTCAAGATACAGGCATCGCAAACTGGAACCTGTAGGCTTAAATACCTTATCTTCTGGCCTCCTCTCTTCTTGGAGTCAGTTTTTATCTTTTTTCATGTCAGACCATGGTCCATACAAATATTTTTTTTTTATATGGTCAGACATCGTAACAGTCTCTGACTGAGTCAAGGTCAGAAGTCGTGGGAATGTCCGAGCGAGCCTGACCCATCAGACAGCTGTTAATAACTCTATTAATAACCACTATGCTTATTATGATGCTTAATGATGTATTCTTTTAATTTTGTTCTTTTATGTTGTTTTTTTTTATATACTAATCGACGCCAGTGGCAAGCCGACTGTTTCAACAGGGGGCACTGTTGTAGCCTTGGATGGTAGCTTCTCATGCATAGTGTTAGGTGTTAACCCTGTCATGAAGAGTTTTTACTTTGGATACTGCAAAGACATGTTTCTTAAAATACTTCTGATTGAAAAACCTGAGGTATTGCTACTTGCTACTTATGTAAAAGATCTCAGTTTTTCTTCCATCACTGACTCTGTGCTGTGCTGCATCGCATCCATATCATGTAGAACATGACCGCGCATAACTGCCGTGTTACATTGGATTACATTGTTTTGTTGTTTGTTTTTTCCATTCTTTTGCAACTTAAAACTTCTACTCTACTGAATTTACCTGGCAGCTGAAGTTATTGTTACTTCACATAGATTTTGCACGCAAAACACATCATGAGCACATAAATCTGTCCACAGGTAAGAATGCAGTTGCCAGACTGAGGTCCACCTGCACGAGCTTCTATATCAAAAAGCTGTTTATATGCTAATGTATTAATAAATGATCACTATCTTCACTTTTACGTTTGTTACTAACGGCTAATACTTAATACAGAAGTAAAATAACTATTTAAATTGTGATTACGCAGATTGTATGATTGCAAGAATAACAACTCAGAATTCCAATATACAAGTATACGACAGATCCCACAATTTATATTTAATTCATATTTTGTTTATGATTTAATAGAAGTAACTTTTTTTAATTAAAAGCAAGGAACTAGTTCTTGATTTAACCATAAACTAAAACATTTTAAATTAAGATTTAGTGGAAATGTTGACATTTGTACGAGGCTCATGAGTGTGTGATAAGATATCATGATGATTCCTGTTAAAATCTGCTAAAACATAACCAAGTCTAAGCAAATGGTCACATGGTTTTAACTGTCTTTATGTTTAATGTTATGAGGAAGTTAATGTAGCAAATTCTAAATAAATTAGATCTTCAGGACACAGCTCCACATCATAGTCAGAAATCTCTCATTTTCCTCTTTTTTGTTCATGTATAAATTTAAACACAACCATTTATGGAATGGCTAGTTTCATTTGAGATTCATTTGCACTTTTGATACAGACTGCAGTGATAATGATGGGCCTATTAGTTATATTTTATATTTTATTTTATCTTTTCACAAATGTAGACTACTTATAGGCTATATATTTATATTGGCCTATTTAAAATATGAAAAGTACAAGTAGAATTTCTTTCATCAAAAAAGACTTCATTTGACTGTCATGTACTTATTGTAGGCATGCAATTAATTGTTTTAGGCATATAGAAAGAACTACTTAAGGGAAAACAATTATTCTTTCACTTTCAGTGACAAAAGAAATAATGCAAACATCTTTAGAAGGTCTACACAGTGTTAACCATTTAGAATAAATCTGATGAAGGCATACAAATAGCTTTCATAAGAGAATCAAAAAAACAAATAGCCTTACTGTCTTTGTTTACCTACAGAGGTTAAAAACAGCAGGCCTAATATTAGAAAATTAAGTAGGCTAAATATTTTTAATCAGGCCCCGGCGTTATGAAATTCGTTAAAAATAATTAAATATGACATATTGACACTAAAATCCCCCGTTGTGGGGGCTGTATAGGAATTATTTTTGTATAGTTTTATTCACAGCGTTAATCCTGTCAAGTCCATTAGTTTGGCCTGTCCCGGGCTAAATGGAGCTCTGATTGAACTAACTGGTTCAGTCAGTGCCCAGCTCCTTCCGACATGTGTGGTCCAGTACCTTCCCAGTTTAACCCTTTTACTGGCGGCTTCGCCCTGCGGCTGCGAAATGAAGGTTACTGTTGGTTTGTCACTCGCAGACAGAAACGGGCAATCGAGCAATTCAACTTCAAGAGGCGCAACAAAACGTGTCACTGCGCGCAGTGGAGTTTAGGCTTCTGCAAGCAGTGACACACGGCAGAACTGTCGAACCCGACGCTGCTGGAGCCTTCACCCTGAGAGGAGTGCAGTACCTACCCCAGCCGTACACAGAAAGACCATTTTGGCATGTTGCTAGCCTACGTAATATACGCCCGTAAATGAGCTATAACGTAGGCTACACATCGCGGAGTGATATGTTGTTGCAGTTTGATCCCCATGGGTTAATGCTGGATTCAGTTCGCGGAAACTTTTAAAACATTGCAATTAAGAAGAGCAGCATGGAGATTACTGTGACTTTGGTGAGTTGATCAGTGTTTTTACACTAAATGGGCTATTTTGCAGCTATAATAACCTCGGCTATTTTTAAGGTCGTGTTTCAGAGCAAAGAAATTGAGCTCAACCCAACAACAAAACAGATATTAACTATGTTTCTTATTATGTAGGCTAGCCTATTTTACGACCACAACGTTTTTAATTAGGCCTAGCCTATTTGTTATGATGCGTGTCCTTTTTCTGACTAGGCCTACCATTCTCCACACTGTCTCTCTCTGCTGAGTGCAAGTGTAACACCAAATCTATATGCCAGGAGACTGTAGACTGGAGTTGAAAAGTGAGAAAGAAAGATTCCTATGTTTTGGATATCACATGAATGCAGCACGGGTCTCCAACATTAGGCCCCGCCCTTTGGAATGCCAGAAGGCCTTACCCCGCCCCTCTGCAGGGATACCATTCAAAAACACACGCGGCTGGGAGGGGAGCACAGGCCTGCGGCATGAGTGAAAATCCACCTGTACTGTGACAGCAGAGAGCCTGCAGCTCGCCAATAAAAAACATAAACGAACATATCTGAGGTATATCTCTTATATGGCCCTGTCACAGATTATCTGACACTCAGATTTAATGATTTAAGGTCAGTAAATTAAGAAGAAGAAAGACATAGGTGATCAAAAACCCAATAAAAACCGTGGTGTCTTATCATAAGCTTTGGAAACTTAAAATTGCATTGTGCTACGTCTATAATAGCACAAGTACTCTCCCCCTGTCCCTCCGTAATGCCTGCACATGCAACCCTAATAAATTTATACATTTGTCATTTGTACATCTGAATATTTCAGGGTTTGGTAAAAGACATTTTATGGGGTTTTTTTGCATATTAAAGTATGTACAATAAAAAAGCAAATGGGACTTCCGCCTTGTTCCCACCGGTGCAAAGATCTTTGAATAAATCCCATGACTCGTAGTTAATTCATAATTACTGTGTTTGCTTTGAATTAAGGTAAAAAGTCACAGTAAAGAGGTGGACCATGATCTCTGATTAAAGAATTATCTTATTAATTAACATTGTATTTTTAGTATTTTGTTAGTTTCTTTTGCAAAGCATTTTCTCACAGCAGTGTTTGCTTCGTTTCCTTCTCTGTATGGTATTGGCTAAATGACTTTACAATCATCAAAATGTTTTGTCAGGCGCTCAGCTTGTTCCACCAGAAAACCCCTGCTGCTCTGCTCATGCTGACAGATACTTTTACACAATCCTTTGAAACATTGGTTGGGACGACAACAGAGAGTTGAGGCATCATGACTGAGCAGGATTAGCTTGTTGCTGTGTTTGTTCAATGTGTCTTTTTGAATAGTCTTAAATATTTGATACATAATCAAATAGAAGTATTTTCTGTTTTAAAATACTACTGCCTAAAGGAAGTGCTCAGTAGTTACTGCTGTCAGTAACCTGAAAGTTACTGTCACAAGGTGATAAAATGTAAAAGAAGAAAAAGTTACAGAAAATTTTTCACATTCCTGACTTTCCTCTTACTTTTCAATCAGTTCTAAAATCCTTCACGTAAGACAAACCTAACACAAACAAAAGAAACACAATCCAAACCCTCACCCATATGTGATAAGTGGTCACAAGTGGGCTTTGTTGAATTTTGAGGGGTCACAAAGGCAAAAAGGTTGGGAACCACGCTGTTAAAAAATGTCCTTTTTCTTGGTCATCATTGAATAGAAAATGTCACTGTAATAATAGTAGCATCCATGTGGCATAATTAATTCAATCATGAATCATTAATAGGTATTTGATCTGTTAGCATGTGTATAACCCAAGGGCGTCACTTTGTGTCAGTGGCGGGGACATAAATGGTCAAATGAAAAACAACGTTTGAACAGTAATCAGAATATGCAATTTTAGGAAATGTGACAGGTGGATTGGTACGACCTATCACATCCAAACACGCAACACCGTGTCAATCGAACAATGCCACAAATACCTTTAGGTGTTAAATTAAGCTGCCTTGTTGCGTCAATGCTGCATACTTTTAGACACAAGATGTCATAAAACCAACTCAACAGTGTGACTGTATGTCATGTTCACTGGAAGAGAAAGGGAAACTTGGACAAGAAGACACTGTGTCAAGAATTTTGACTTGTCACTTTTTAATCAGTAGTTTGTTTGTTTTGAGCTCAAGTTACTTCTTTTGTACAATGCACATTCGTTTTTTCGATCTTTAAATTGCACTGCATGTTCTCTTGTTGTGCAAATAAACCTTTCTCAAACCATTTTTATTTCGTTGTTAACATTTTTAGGTGCAAGCAATTTTTCAGAATAATTTTAACAAACTACGCTTTCAAAAGGGACGGGGACATGTCCCCAGCATCCCCAGTGTAAGTTAAAACTAAGCTACAGCGCGTGATCTATAACCCAAATAATGTGAGAGTCACAAGCTATAAAGATAATTCAGACCAAAGGAAGGTTTTGATTGATAAATACCACAGCAACATTTCTGTGTGATGCCAGGGTGGTTTACTCTCGTGATCTGTCTTGTTGCATCCACTGCTACTGGTTTCACCAGTAACAACTGCTGCTTTGTCGTGTGTACATGTGTTTTACTGCCATGAATATCCAGAATAGACAGATTTGTGCTTACACATATAATCATTATGGCAACAGTACGACTTAGCCAGGGGTGGGGTGTGAGAGGAAGATATGATTTTACACCAGGAAGGCACGGGACTAGTTCAGAGTGTGGTGGTCTGGTCAGGGCTGCCTGCCTAATGTGGAGGCTGACTGTGATTTGTGCAAATCTTGGATCTCCTTTACTCTGCTATAAAAGGAGGCTGATAATTATGTTCAAAATCTGGCTTTATGTATGAAAATCAATTTATGACTGAAAAGGTTATTACAAAGAGTACATTCTATTATAGACGTGTTCTGTATGAAAAGTACAATGAGATAACTTCTGTTATAAACTGGAGCTATATAAAAATATTGAATCAAAGTTAATTAAAAAGGAGGCCATTTGGATGAAAACTCCGAGGAGCATATTTCACTACATAATGCACAGGCCATTTCTGTTTAAAATCATCCTCATGACAAAACTGATCGATTGCAAATGACTCTCAAAACGACAAATGTGATCTTTGGAAAGTACCAGTCCAGTGACAGGTGCGCATGGTTAGGTTTAGGAAAAGACAGTTCAGATAAGTATGAGTCATAAGTCTTGGAACATAAGCAATGTAGGTCACCTACATAACGTTATTTAACTTTTAAAAAGCTCAAATTGACTTGGTTTCACGTGGGACTTGATCCTTGGTCTACTGGGTGAAAGTCCTGTGTTTGTTTGATCAAATCAAAAGGATTGAATTGAGTTGATCACTGCTTTTGAACCTTTCAGGGGTGCGGGGCATGAAAACTATGCAAATATTTTAAACCAGAGGCTTCTGAAAAATATACAGAAACTAAGTGACAACATGTTTTTAGACATCATGTGCTGTGTTTAAAAGACACTGACCTCTGAATTTATACGTCCACGTGTTCTGTGACAGCAGAACGCCTGCAGCTCTCCAATAAAGAACAGGAATAAACATTTCTGAGGTATATCTCTCATATGAACCTGTAACCGATTATCATCGCTTTTTGGAAACTTTGGCATCTGTGTATGACTTAATATTCTGTGGGTGTGAACGTTGCTTGGCCACATGACATGTTTCTAAGGTAGTAGATGATTTAAACATGTTATGTAGCCTATTCAGTAGAAATGTTTAAAAATGATTATACACAATCAACTAATTTAATCTTTCGATGTGAGTTCCTGCCTTTAAAGCTTCCTGAATGTTTCTGTGGCCTCTAGGGAGAACCTCCAGCTTTGGTTTGATTTTAATGTTCATGTTATGGCTATATATTGAGAGGTCAATACAAGAAATGTTAGTTAAAACACTTTCCATCACATGATCGTGTCTTTCAGTGTCTAAAAATGTGTTGTCAGTTAGTTTCTGTGTATTTTTCACATACCTCTGGTTTTAAATATTTGCATCATTTTCAGGCCCTGCACCACCAAAAAGTTCACCATGAGAATAACAAGCCTGAAATGGAGAACACAGATCGGTAGTGTATGCAGCATGTCAACCTGATCAGTCAGCCGTCATGCTGAATATGGGCACAGCACTTCCTGTGGCCCCACATACTTCGCTCGGCAACACCACTTCACGCACAGGCGCGCGTGCGCACAGAACTACACGCATAAGCAGTGGTGAGCATGAACATTCCTTACATAGCGTCTAAAGCACGTCATGGCAGACAGGTTGCTCCTTAAAAACTCCGAGGCAAAGTAAAGGAAGTGAAGAGAGGACTGGCTGTAATGAGGGAGATCACAGGGAACCAGCTGTCCTCCCACTGATTGGGCCTAAATAAGAATGAGTCAAAAAGATGTTCATTATTCACCAATGATGTAAAGAGTTTGCTTCTCTTTGTTTGATACATTTCACAGTTTTAAATGTGAGGTAGGGTTAAGCTACTTGACAAAATCTCCTGCGCTGGGTTGAGATGGGGGAGGGGTCAGGGAGGTGGGGTGGAGCCCTTGCGCTCCTCCAGCGGGCTTTGTTGACATGAATGAAAAAAAAAAAAGCCAGTGTTTCACATGCATCACACTGGGCTCCGGTTCAAATGAATTTCTCTAGTGCATGATTCACCTTTCAGCACAAAATACAAATAGATGGCCTAAAGCACAGAGCGTACCCTGGAAACACTAACTGACTGGAAGTCAGTATTTGTCCTGCCCATTCTTAGAACATGAGAGATCATCTTTTGACACATTCTGTCTAACCGACACCTAAACCAGCATCATACCGTGTACCCTGTACTGGAGGGGAGAGGAAGAGAGTAGCTGGCGTAGAGGCGGGTCTTTTCCGCCGGACAATGCAATTATTTCAGCTCCATTGATCAGGAATGCCAGATTTCACAGGCCGCTGCCCTCCTCCATGCGTCGACCGCAGCGCTTTAGCCTCGCTGCCTTTAAACTTTTCCCACCGGGTCTGTTACAGCACAACACCACCCAACGCTGCTGCTGCGACCCAAGCACCGCCCCCTCTCTCCTTTAATACAGCGACAGTTTCACCTTTATAATAAACTCATATAGGCCTATAAAAAAGGAGCCTATAGAATGGCACAATGACACTTACAAACTATACACACCACAGGTCTCACAATCATTATTATTCATTTCATTATCAGAGTGTGTGTTTGACCTGTAGTAGGGGGGGGACCATGGTTTCAAAACAGGCCTACTCATATAGGGCTGCTAACAAGTAGGCAGGCTTACACAAATATGAAACAGGTTTCCAAACTAGTACTGCTGGTCACAACAGACATTCATTCCATACCAGTAAGGTCAAAAACATTCAAGTAGGCATAACCATGTTTCTCTTGAGAAACACAATATAAATCATTATTTTAGTTGCCAATAATGATAATATTTTCATTAACAACAGGAAAGATATTCATATGAATTATTTCTGAAATCGAATGAAACACCCCTGTCCAAAAGGACCTGACAGCAGGTATGTGCCACACCATATGATTCAAAGTTCCCAAAGTTATATGCTAGCAGAGATCAGAGGGCCACCTTATACCTGGTGGAACTTTCTCTGCTGCTACGGCGCCCATTTGCCACAGAAGTGGCTTTTCAATAATACGTTATAAAATGTGCATATAATAATACTTCTTTCCTGCACTTTGGAGAGTATTTTTGTCCATAAAATAGCCCTGTCAGCGAAAAACAATGTATCCTGTCAATAAGCTACATAGGCCTGTACCTCGCCTACAGAAAGCAGCAGTGGATGTGTCTCCTTGTAGATCGAGTGATGTTCACCGTGGACCGGAGAGGCTAGCCCGTCATCATTAGCTACTTTCCGTTTTACTGAAAGGACTCCTGCACGTGAGGAAGTGCTGACTGTTGTTTTACTTTTCGTTCAATAACCCGATGTAGCGCCTCAAAGGCGGGTAATGAGAAATTTGTGAATGGAAGACAGAATTTGTGTTCATTGTTAAATTAAACTATACAATGACGTCCCCTTGGTATGTAACCAATCCCGGAGGTGATGAGATAAATTTTCCACCAATGAGGACAGGGACAAGCACAGAAACGGACCAATGGCAGCCTGGCATGCAAATAAGGAATTTGTCTCGGCAGGAGCTGAATGTCAACTAGTCAAAGATGGAGTCCAGAGCTGGGAGGCCGTGAGGTTGCCAATGGACGAAATACAGTTTTTCTACCCGAGGAGCCGTTACGCCTCGTGAACCATTACTGCGGTTGAGACGGACGTATGTGTTGGAGATAGACGGTCACGGGCGGGACGTTTTCCCCCCGCTGAAATGGCCAACTTGGCCCCGTTGTTCATTTTCTGTGTGTTGAGCTGTACAAACCGGCCCTGCCTCAGCCAAGTACCGTTCCACAGAAACTCTGCCTGCGCGAGGAGAGCGCTGCTGCTGCGGGGCGGAGATGGCGCGGAGCTCGCGGACAGACGTGGATGTTGGTGGGTCTGATTGGCCGCGGAGAGGTTCCGCGAGCTCTCGTAGCTTGAAAAAAAAACGGTATAACAGCTTGTGCGTGTTTGTGTGTGTGTGTCCGAGAGAAAGAGGGAGAGAGAGAGAGAGAGAGACAGAAGTGGAGGAAAGGCGAGCGCGCGTACACGTGAGGGCACGCGTGATAAAGGGAGTGATTGACAGTTGTGTGCCCATGCAAGTGATTATTCTTGGCCCAAACTGAGATATCTAAACTAAGTAGGCTACTATCATACGAGCTAATTCTTAGCCTTCAAAGCGGTGTCCAGGGACGTGGGTTCGCCTGGGCTGCTGCTGGGTCCCAGCAAAATGACAAATGAGTCATTAATTACACTGTAATAACCTGGTTATTAAGTTAATGTTAGAGACCTAAAGTCCCAGGTTTCTCTGTCAATATACTACTATTACGGAAACCCTCCATACAGCAGACAGTGTTGTAATCAACAGTAATTTTATTTAGCAAAAAAGGAGCCTATTCAAAAATATATAGGCTATGCAACTAGATCACTGAGTTAGTGACCATACATCGGGTGTAGGTATAGTGTGTGAAATATGTGCTTTAATCTGGAAAAAGCTTCCTTTCAAAAGGTCCAGGTTTACAGGGCATCTCAGGTATAGAGTATAGAGCACTTTCTGCACAAACCCACATGTAGCCTTATTGTAGGAATGTGTGCTTGCTATGGCTGCAGCATTTTCAAAATACCCTAATATTTTACACTGTGCTTTAACGGGACCATATGGGGAAAATAACTTAAGAGCAAAAAGCCTTTTGATGTAAAAAAAAAAAACAAAACAAATGTGTAACCTTTTTATTCTGTTGGGAGAGAAGACACCACGTTTTCTCACACATTGAGCTGTTTCTTTAGGGCCACTTCAGCCTGTTTTAAATTTAAATTAGCACAGTAAAACAAAAAGATTGCTTTAACTAGCTCTTGGTCTCGCAGTATTTGTTTGTTTTAAATGTGATGGAGTTTGAGATGCCGTGGCGGTTTGCTTTTTGATCCGCGTGCATGTGTGTTTCATCAGAGTTTTGGCAAGGAAAATAAGCACTTTGGCTGATTGTAAACTTCTCAGAACATTGGAAATAACAAAGCCCCTCTTTGGCCCCAACCCCCCCCCGTTTCCTAAATGAGGAGGGTTTCAAATTGCCAGTTTGGCTAAAGGGACAGGAATAGTAGGTATTAAATGAAGGTTTCTGGTATTGTATCGTGGAATGTGCTCTTTGCCCTATATATGTTCTCTCCACCCTCGTTTCCTTCAGGCGAAGCCCTGTTCATTGCCTGCTTTCAGGGAGGCCGTAGCCTATTGGAATAGCTTTGGTTTTGATTTTAGTAAATAGGCCTATGTTTCTCCTCAAGGTCTTCCAGCCTAATGCTGACCGGAACAGATTACAGGAAGAGTGACAGGCCATAAGATGGGAGTCCCCTTACCAGCATATGAAACCACTATCAACAAACATAGTTTCATTTTCAACAGTTTATGGTTGCAAAGCTTAACAATTCTTTCCAATTTGCATAGATTATAAGCTTTCCTTTTTCTGCATGTTACGCCCAATAGGCTACATTGTATTGTAAACCTAATAAGCCTATTCGGTTGTTTCACGGCTGCTGGTTTGCTGATGGCTTCCAACATGTTAATAGTTGTTTTGTGGTAGGCTCACATAGGCCCTATAGGCCCCGTACTGTCTACATAGTTTAGTAACGTTGGAGCTGACGGCTTGCATGTTGGTTTTTGAATAGAAATTTAACGGATTTGAGGGAAAACTTTGTTGTCCAAAGCCCTTTTTCTGTTGTACTACTGTGAAATCAGATGAGCAGTGCAATATTAAAAGGGCATTGGCTGACAACCCCCCCCCCCCCCACACACACACACACACACACACCCCACACACACACGCACACACACCACACCCCCCTTCCTCCTCCAACTCCTACTTCCTCTACTTACAAATCTTATTTAAATGTGACATGAAAATATAGAATTGGCTCTCTGTTAGCCTTAAATGGGCTGGACTAGTCAGCCGCTGTGGCTGTGTCATAGCTTTAATTTATCTGACACATCAGTCTGTCGTCGTGGTATGTCTAGTGTAGCGTATGTGTGTGGTATGGCTGCCCGTTATTCACTGTGTGTGTGAGTGCGTCCCAGCTTGCAGAGGTCAGCTGCTTTGACGATGTTGCACTACTGTACCATCCGCTAAAGCAGTGCAATAGTATTGTCATAGCATTCGGCCTTCGCCCTATACTACAGCAGCAGCACGACAGAAGGACAGATGCTGTTAAACAGAGAAACATGGACGAGAAAACAGACACCATGGAGGAACCTCTGTAGGTTCTTATTGGAAGGAAGCCCCCCACTGCCCACACCCCTTCCTCCAGATTTACACAGACAGACACGCGCACACACTTCCAGCACCAATCATATGACACAGGCCTTAGGTTTAGAGCAGATTGGAGCCTTTTTTTTTTTTTACCACAGCTAGCCAACTAAGTTAACATCAAAACCTATGTTATGAATAAAGTGAATTTCTTGGGAGAAGTGTAAGCAATAACGGTGACACAAGAAATATTTTTATTTAATCAGTCTAAGTAGATCAATAATTGGCACACTAACAATTTTAGATGGAGAATTTCCTCTGCGAGCTTAGCTGCTTTTTGTTAAATAATGTCCACATTTTAGTTTAAGGCTTTGGCGTATTTCTGCGTTATATTATACTGAGGAAATAATATTGAATTTGGACTTAGGCATTGACTCTCATATGGGGATTATATTGGGAGGCTGTTCTCATATAATACTGAACTTCTTCAGTTCAAAGATCCACATAGACACAATTTAACGTGATCTTAATTTTGAAGACAGTCCAGAGGAAGTCCATTCGATTTTTTTTTTACCTGTTTCTCATATATCTCAATAACTGTCTATTAAGCTCAGATAAACCTCGGTCTAAAACAAAAAAAAATGCTATTTTCTTGAGTGAAACAAAAAAAGTTGTCCTTTATTTTGGAAACTCCCTCAAGGACCGCTGGAGGTCCCCAGTCCGCAGTTTGAGAACCAGCGGCTAAACCCAGAGATCCTTATGACAGGAAGAGTCTGTGGCTTTTCTGTTCAACCATGTCGCATTATTAGGCTGTATTTTACCCTGGGAGATAAAGGCCTCCTGGACCACTCCTCCTGAAAAAAAAAAAAGAAAAAAAAGAGAACATTTTGTTCACTGAACTTCAGAGGCTGTCTTGGTTTGCATTGCAGACCACGTGTCAGATTAAGTAACATGCTTTAAGATCAACTTTCCAAATTCTTCACACATCTTGTTAGACAGTGTAATGTGTTGCTACATGCTGGCCAGCAGTGGGAAATCATTTATAGTAAATGCTTTTACCACGTTTACCTTAACTTCTCCTTAATTCTCTAAAGGTGTTTTAACCATGATCCTGATTTGAATCAGGTATCAAGTCGATACCCCCTTTTTTTTTTGCAAAAGTGATTTGATTTAATTTTAAATAAATTGAATGACATACTGTAAAATTATAATGCAAAATCAGTGTGAGGAAGCCCAGTCAGACTTATTTAAGTTACATGGAAATTGTTTGTATTTTATGAACAGGAAAGGATAAAAGTACAAAACTAGAAAACTAGAGTACAAAAATAATCAGTGTTTATGTAACGTGGTTTGGATTGCTTGACTGAAATGAAATGCAGCCTTTTTGAATGTACAGTTTAAATACAACACATTTATCAGAACAAACAAACCAGACCTTTTAAAACAAATGAGTTGGTGAAAATTCAATTTTTATGTGTGAGAACATACAGTATGTCTAAAAAACACAACCATCTATTAAAAATATCTGTGTGAAACCCTCTGGAAGGAACGTGCGTAAGCCTATAGGGTAACATTGCAGTCATTTTATTATGGCCGTGCAGTGTGTGTGTGTGTGTGTGTGTGTGTGTGTGTGTGTGTGGAGCACAGGGCGCTTTTTTCCCCTGTCTTTCAGGCGGCTTTTGAAAGCATAATTCGAGTGTGCAGGCTTGAAGAAGTCACAGTGTGGGTGGGAAAAATGGGGTAAGTTTCCTATGTGGGGCAGGTCGTAGGGGGGATGGGGCTCTGTGTGAGGAATGTGGAGGGCAGGGCCGCTTGGGGGTGGGAGGTCGGGGCGGGGTTGGGGGGGTGACTGCCTTTGCTGCGTGTGTGTGTGTGTGTGTGTTTACGTGTATGTGTGTGTGTGCGTGTGCACGCACGCCTGGAGCATTGGAGCCTGTAGCTTCATATTTAGCCACTGTTTTGCAAGCGACTGTGGAATTTGCTGGAGTGGAGGGTAAAACCACCAGAACGTGAGAGGATCTTCTTTTTAGCAGGAATGTCTTTAGCTGCCGATTTAGGCTCACATACATCTAATCTCATAAAATGTGAGTAGTGCTGTTCAGTGTCCAAGAACTGTTTCATTGATTTAGTTTTTATTGAACTACTGGTTTGCCTCATGATGATCACTCACCTTTTTTAAAATGACAGATGAGATCAGACCACTTCATATTAACATAGTAATAATATTTAAGTATGGAGCAGAGAGGAGAGTTTGGACAAGCAGCATGCAGTAGCTTGTCTTTTTCATTGTGCTGGCAGGCAAATACTAAAGCTGACTGGGTCTATATGAAGAGTAGCTGATAGGGGAAGGTCCACGGAGAGGGACTAATAGAGCAAGTACAGCTGCCATTAACATGACTCCTGAGTGATCAGCTACAGTGACCCCTTCATGCTGAGGGGTTTGTAGATCCAAGTGTAAATGCACCTGAACCACATTACAACGTTCGTTATCTCAAGAAGCTGTGTGACACACATTGTGTTCAGAGCTGTCAAGTGTGAATGCATCTGTCCTGACCAGTATGTTAACTCTCAAATTGTCGTCTAAAGACCATGTCATATTTGCTGTTTTTGCAATGGCTGCAATTACTCTCCGTACACAACATCCTCTGTTCATGTTGCCATAATCTGCATGCATAGTCTGAGTCTGCATACCTCTTCCTCCAGCTTTTTAGCTGCTGGGGCTGAACCACAGGCAAAAAACTACAGTGCGTTTGCGAAATGTGTCACGCTTTTACTAGGGGATTGGTAATTTTTGCTTTTCATTTTCACTGAAAAAAAATATAAAAATGATGAAAATGATGTTATTGTTTTTGCAAGCATGTTCGCTGTCTGCAGAATGTGATTTGTAGGCCGGGGCATCTCTGTAGCAACACAACACTTCATTTGAAATGGTATGTTGTGACGCATTTGACCTTTTATCAAAAATAGTAGCTCCTGCGATTTGAATATTGCATCTGGCCGTATTGCAATTTTGATAATATTTCAAATAATTGTTCAGCCCTTTAGCTGCCAATATAAATCACAAATAATACAGCACTTACAAATAAAAAATAAACAGAAAGACATTGACAGGGTCAGTTTGAATTTTCAGAGAAAAAAGATCATCTGCTCACAATGTTGAAATATGTAGCTCAGTATTCAGAACTTTGCCAAGCTTTGGTATACCAAAACTAAAATTGTATAGTTTCTAAGTGCACTGATAGAATTTGATATAAACTGACAAAATCTGACAAATTTGACAAATTTTTAAAATGTATATATTTAAATTTCTGTGATTGTGATTTTGTGACCTGTTTGTGTGGTTACAGAGCAGATGAAAGTGACAAAAAGTGAGTGAAAGTGATGAAAATGACATGTGCTGAGGCCCCTGAAAATTTCTAAAAAAAACAATAAGGGGTGAAATATGAGAGTAGAACTGATCATGTCTGTCGTCTCTAAGGTCTTTGGTTTTAATGAGGGTCAGAGTGCAGCATTCTGCCACTGAAAATAATACTAACTGCTTCTGTTTAATATGACCCAACTGTTTAATGGAGGTGCTGAGAGCAGGAATATCCAATCAGAAGCAAGGATTTACCATACACTCTGCCAGACTGATATTTTAAAAATCCAAAATAATTTTTAGTGATGTTATTCTGCAAAAACATATTATTTCATGTTTTTATAAGGTCATTGTTTTGTGTGACCGTTTACATCTTACATCTTGACATTAGTCTAATATATTTATTATCTAACATATACTTGTATTTTATATAATGTATTTTAAAATAAATATACTATAAAATATAATGAAATATTGGGAAATTGGCTGAACTGGAAAGAAAAGAAAACTTAACTGGAGCAGGAAAGACGTTTTTCTGCTGGTAGATGAGGGATGAGCATCAGGGAAATTGTATAATAAAGAGAATTTAATGACAAGGGCAGACAATGAAAATGTATGAAAAGTGATTGAAAACAAAATCAGTTCTAGCTTCTAGGTTTGGTAAATGCGAAAAAGAAAATGTAGCATAACATCCCATCAAACTATCAAATGCACATAGTAGGCTGAAACTATTCTGGGATGTTGTGTACAATCACTCTGAAACACGTCTCAGAAGAGCCCCACTGACCTGTGGAGGTCGCTTTAAATTTGAGAGTATTTTTAAATCACAGAAATTTGATTTTATTTTCTTCTTTTACTGAAGTCAGAAAATCAAAAGTGCTACACACAGGTGTTGTGTCAAAATAAAATACAGGCTACGCTTTATGGACACTCAAATTAAGAAGATCAAATTGTGACTCGTTTAGATTCAAATATGGCCAGTCTAAAATATCCTTTATAATTTCTTAGAGTCCAAGGTGACGCCTCCAAACCACTTGTTCAGTCCGACCAAAGTCTGAAAATATTCATATTACTTCATAATCATTGATTTTTTTTCCTGTTTATTGGCAGGCAGTCCCAGTTAGAGGGAAGATTTTGTTTATTTTTTAGCTAATATAATAAAATAGTATAAAGATTAAGACACGAGTGGTGTCTAATGATTTCTTCTGTTACTGCTCCAGTACCTTTGGTCACACGGTTTTGGTGTGGTTACCAAATGTGCATATTTAAAAATAATGCTGTAACTAATGATTATTTTCACAATCGATTACTCTGTCAAATATTTTCTTAATTAACTGATTAGTTGTTTGGTCTATAAAATGTCAGAAAATGGTGAAAATGACAGTGAGTGTTTCCAAGTCCAAAGATTATGTCCTCAAATATCTTGTTTTATCCACCACCTAAAGATGTTCAGGTTATTGTCATAGAGGAGGAAGGAAACCAGAAAATATTCACATTCAAAAAGCTAGAATCTGAGAATTTTTCTTAAAAAATTACTCAAACAGATTAATCAGTTATCCAAATAGTTGGCAGTCAATTTCACAGACAACAACTAATCGATTATTGAAATTGAATTGAAATTGAAATTGAAAAAGTTAATGTTTCCATGGTGACAGCAGCATCCCTGGTGGAAAAGCTACTGGAACAAATTTTGGTCTAAAACGTTTCTTAACATCATAAAAAATTGATTAAATTGATGGCTTACTGCATTATAGCCAAAAATCGAACTCCCTCTGTGGAGAATAAATGGGAACTTGATACTTCTGTTTCAGTCCTCTCCTTGTGTTCAGGGGTTTGAAGTTTTAATATATATATATATATATATATATATTAGAGAGAGAGAGAGAGAGAGAGAGTACAGACTAGACCTGCGGTATATGAAAAATTCCCTGAGATAACTTGTGC
The DNA here is from genome assembly GCA_024633595.2 of Lepomis macrochirus. Classification (NCBI taxonomy): domain Eukaryota; kingdom Metazoa; phylum Chordata; class Actinopteri; order Centrarchiformes; family Centrarchidae; genus Lepomis; species Lepomis macrochirus. The sequence continues at coordinate 2,412,616 of JALXJV020000005.1, read as the reverse complement.
TATAATTTGGAGCTACAGAAATAAAATGGAATTGAAGTGAATAGCTGCTGACCCCATCTCCTCTGGTCACCTGTAGCCTCAGACTGAGACTGTTCCTCTCAGATTTAGGCTCGTCCTCACAGATTGAGACTCTTCCTGTCTGAGAACCAGCCTGTGTCATCTCTGCCTCCTTGCAGACGAGACCCTATCAATATTGCCTCTGCTTTCACTAGAGGTAACAGAGTAGTGCAATATTGCTTATAGGGTCTTGACTCTGAGGGATGATCTTCCTCCTCTGGTGTGTTACGTCCCAGGCGTTATTCAGCCCAGCTGGGGCAGTTACATTATGTTGAGGTTCAGACTGCTGCTGGCTGCAGATCTCACTCAGGTTAAATATACAGTGTGATCCAAGCTGTGTAAGAATTTTCAACATTGTAGCCTTGTGGTGAGTGAAAGGCTGAGTCTTTCATTGAGTTATTCCAATAAAGATAAATGATTGTTAATGAAGTTGTTTGAACCACTGTATGACTGCTGTACAATGAAATAACTTTAGATTGATACCCTTTTAAAACCTTCTCTTGTTCAGTTTTATCCTCATGAAGTGTAAATATACCTACAGTAATGTTAAGATAGTTACAATCCAAATGTCTCTGATTCTATGTGAAAAATGAATATGTCTAATAGGAGTTTGATTGTTTCTGTATTACTGCATTTGCAGGATGTTAATGGTGCCTTAATGACCAGGGATTTGCATGAAGAAAATGGTCCAAATGAATGCATTCACATTTGCACAAATAAGAAAACAGTGCTGACGCAATAAAAATATCGAAATTATAAAATAAAAATATTTTCTCTTTTAACTTGGGTGGTATCTATCCATGGGTTTGGATATATATTGGAAGTTTTAAGGATAGATTTTTGTCTTCACCCCTATACAATGGAGGTGAATGGAATTAAGTTTTTGGTGCTCATAGAGTTTTACAATTCAAAAGCAACATCTCTTAGCAAAAACTGCATCCCTATGGTTTCATATTTAATACATTTTTCATTTAATATAAAGCATCTCCAATGCTAAATCTTCACACTGAGGCAATGGTCTTGCAAACAAGCTGACATCAGATTGTTTCAGTTGTTCCCAGTGATGAGGCTGAGCGACGGGTCGCCCTGCTGCTATTTTTGTGAAGTTTCATGTGCTCGCTCCACCTCCGTTGATCTTTGGTCAAAAATCAACGCTGACATCGCTGACAGTTCCATTTCACCTCCAGTCAGCAATCAACATGGCCACAATATTTTGCACCCAAGCCACTAGAGTTCGCTTGCTCGCTGTATGCTAGGAAGATGTCCGATGGGGAGTGATTGACCAGTCCCTCCATGATTTCACGCTCCTTTTTTGTGACAGTTATGATCTAAAATGCCTGATTTTGTGGGAGCTTTTCTTAAAAAAAAAATGCAATGAAAGTTGTGATGTTTTGGGGCATTTGTTGTAAAAACTGCAAAGGTAGATGTGCTTTTTTTTAAACTTTAGAGTTCTAGTTGAAACAATCCCTCCAGGACTTTACAGGCCTAAGCCTAACCCTGCATATTTAAACCAGCTCACCTCGGTTCTTTCAGCGCACATGATTGACTGTGATGGAGCAGCCTCTGTCATTGTCAGCGATTTGTCTCGTCTGACGTCCTCCGTGCCTTCCTGCCGTTCTCAACGTATGTTTTGCGGCAGCAAAGTGTTTGTCAGATGTCCACGATGTCCTTCATGTCGACTACAGTACTGCACATTTTGCAAAACAGTTTACAGAAGATCTGGATCCTGTTTTTTACTGCCCTTTGCTGTTTTTTTGTTGGCAAATGTAACACATTGGTATGACATGTCTGCTGCGTCTTGTAAACAAGGAAGTGAGTTTGCTGATGTGTGACAACACGTTGCTGTGATTGGTCATTTTGCGAGTTGCGCTGAATTCACAGAGATTTCTTGAATTTGTGTTAACATCGCGAAATCCCGGAGGGATGAATTGACGTGTCTGTGGGCTAATTTATTTTGGGGTGCAATCCTGTGATTTTGCGGTTGTGCTCATCACACGCCCGCCCACTGCCAGAGCTGATTGAACTTTTTCATACATGACATGCAGTGCAAATCAAAGGAAAAGGGGCTCTTACAGTTTGTTGTGTTCCCTGAATTACAACTAACTGAACTAATTTGACAGTTAGTAGTTGAGGTACAGCGTCTTTAAATATTTTATAGAAGACATATGTATGTTGCTATAGCCTATAAAGAAAAGTTGCACCAACAGGCATACAAGCCTCTTCTATAGTTACCACCCGTAGAGCATCTGGCGTTTACTCGTCAGTAACTCGCCCAGCGGATCCAAGCATGTCCACAGGAGGAGTGTTGCTTACCGTCTGAAAAGACCTTAACAGAGGACACAGTTTCTGCTTTAGATTTTTTCAAATGTCATTTTTCATTGTCTGCAGCACAAAAAGAGAAGTTCCATTCACCTCCATGTAGTCGGCACATATTGTAGGCAGACACCTCTATTTCAAAACCTGGTCAGAGAAACCAAAGCTACAGTGAGCTCCTAATGTTGGGAATGATTATCCAGCTGTACCTTTATTTTACTGGATTTAAAATGCTTTAATTTTCATTGGAGTTTAGACGAACTGTTTACCGTCATAACATGAAACCATGAACTGTACATTTCGATAGAGCTTTTAAAGCCAGGTCTGAGGCCTATTACAAATAGTTTGGCTTGCTGATACAGTCATCACTCGTGCAAGGCAAATAGCTGCTGTTAATTATGTTTTTTTCTGGACTGATGTCACCAACACAAGGCTTTTTAAAGAGGCTAGAAGCCGCCTCTTGATAGGTGTCACTTCTGCTTTTGGGAGCAGTAGTGTTAATTATCAATTATTTACATATACAGTATTCATCTTTTTACTTTCAGTTCCCTGTGATTTGTGATTTGAACACAGAACAGAGCAGAACTAGTGAAACACCGGTGATTGGATTTTCAAATCTTCAGGTTGCACTTTGTCGCCCGCGACGCCAGCTACAGGACGCTCTCTGCTTGACACTCTTTCCCTGTTGCACTACTGTGGGAGCTGCAGCAAGCAGTGCAATAATGAAAGGGCATCGGTCAGCTGGGCCCAGCCTCCTCCCCACAAACCTCCATTCCGCCCTACTCTGCTTCAACAGTTCGACTAACAGAGACTTTGCACTGCCTCTTACCCACCTTCATCTTGTCATCACGGTTATAACTCCAATAAAGGTCATGTTACAGGAAGAAGTGGTATTTGTGTTTTATTCCAGGCTTAGCGGTGATGCTGGGATGTTGGGATGGTGACCGGAAGAATGTTCAGCCGCTTAGAGGTCCGAGGTTGTACAGTGTAGCATTATATGCAGTAGAAAAATTTGACACAGAGGATGTGAATTTCTCTATTCTAACACAAGAAAAGCCCAGATAGATTAGATTTACAATATTTCGGCCCCCTATACTGGAAGCACAGTATAGGACCTATTAAATATGTAGTTCAGCCGTATTACAATGTAGATAGTTTTAGTTTTGTGTCTCTGAGATTTCTTCCTCCGCTTAATACAATGGTGAAGGGAATTTAGTCTGTGGTTATGAAAGTTCAACAGCAACTTGTCTTTCCAGAATCAGTGTCCCCGTTTTCATAGGGACAAGTTCTAAAACCGGTTCCAGTGATAACTGTTGACAGTGTGTTGTGGTGATGATCCACTGCAATTTTTCAACAGTCTTATGGGTGGAGATGGCGCAGTGGATAATACATGTCTTTGGTGCGGTAGACCCAGGTTCAATTCCCCACTGTGACACACTAATGTACCCCTACACTAAACACGTAGTTGCTCCAGAGGCGTGTCAGCTAAATGTAACCTAATGTAACTGTTATTGCCACAAATGCACTTTGACCTCTATTGTATTAGAAATCCCAATATCTCCAGAGCTGGACAAACCATGTGTTGTATGTTTTTTTTTGTAATTTGGGTTAACCTAACCTTTAAGGAAAAAAAGAAAGATAAATAGATCACTTATAAAGTTAAAAATGTATCAAAGTATGTCAATTACTGTCGGTTTTATTCTGATAGAATGGGAAAAATTTACAAAAACAAATGTGAAACAGGAAAGTATAACATCCAAAATATTATCCATAGTAAAGTTCTTTTAAATGCCATTCACAGAAGAGCACACACACACAGAAATCCAGCACACAGTCTAGCCTGTATTTTGACCTTCATACTCATCTCTTCATATATGGTTCCCAAAGCAAACTGAAATGGTGTAGTGCAAGAAGGTGCAGATTTACAGCAAAAATAATTTGTTGCATTTGTGAGGTCATTAGAGGTGTGGAGCCACTGTTAACATTTCTGTTTACTATATCCTTATGGATGTCTTCCCGATGGGAAACACTTAGAGCACGCAAGCAGGACCGGGTACAAACAGAAATGTTTTGGTACGGTACCAACAAAAAGATGCCTGCAACAAAAGACAAATAAAAAACTGTCAAGTACCTGGCTTCAAATGACTTATGCTTTGATTGTATAGTTCTTGCTTTAAATCATCTTTTTGCCAGTTTTTAGAAAGGTACGTCAGCTGCTTATTGGACATTTAACATTTGACACTTCTGACTTATGTTGATAAAAAAACTTTTGTTGTTGTAGAGAAACGTGTTTATGTTTGTCTCCGCTGTCCGTGGTTATAAGGGTTTGTAATGTCTGACTGACCTGATGAAACATGATCTTGAATATACTTGAAAAGTTCATAAATAATAAAAGGTAAAACCACCAAAAACTTTCTTTAAAACATCCACATTTTCTTCACAGAAAGAAGCTTAAAACGGTTGTTTTTTTTTAAGCTTTTGTTTCCATTATCTAGCATTATCCTTTTTCTTCACTGCCCTGTTTCTTGTCCAGCCACATAAAAGCAAATAAAGGACAAAGTGACCAGGTTAAGTGAAAGGCTGTACAGGTCTTCCAGCCACAGCAAGTGTCAGTCAGTAGCAGTAGTAGCCTATCATGTAAACAGCTTTCTTCAATTTGCTTTTAGTCTCCAGTGAAACACTGAGACTGTGTCGTGCTGCAGAAGCAGTAGAAACATAGGCGAGGTAATAGAACAACACAGCGTTTCCTCCTCAGAGGTGGGTGGTCACATTTACATTTCCTCTCTGCCTGCTGGGACTCGGGCTTGGAGAGCCTGGGAACCTCCCTCTGCACTCCCACCCCCACGGACTCCACCCCCATCCCCACACAAGTAAAAAAGCCCTGTTAAAGGTCAGCGGCAGTGCACCTTTCACTCCAGTAAAAAGGAGGGAAAACTTCCTTTTAGAAGGAGAGACACCAGCAGGAAAATCAAAACATAATACATTGTCAAGAGACAGTTTTTCACTGCTTCTAAACGCCATAGTTTCCTGTAGGTTAATTAGACTATTTTACGATGTAAGAATAATCATATGAGGAGGGTAACATTTATTCAGTCAATTTAAATGGAATGATTTTAGGTTTGGATGTGAATAACGTCCCTTTAAAAGCAAACAGCCACACATCTCTTGAGATAAAGTCATTGAAAGTGCTGAATTTAAACCTCAGTTTAGTCCAGCCTCTGATTAGCTTCACCTTTCAAGCATTTATAATTCATTTAAAGACACACTGGAGCAGAATCAGCTTAAAGATTTTTCCAATTTAAACTCAGTTGTTTTAGAACTTGGACTAAATGCTCTAGGTATTTGGAATTTACTTCTTTTGTATGAAAAATTAAATCTCTTAAATTAAGAGAAAACATTTGATTTAGAATTTTAGAATTAAGGAAAAATTAAGACTTGTTTGTACAATCTTTCTCTCATTGTGTTTACTAGCTCTCCACACACAGTATCTATCAGGCTTACCTACACCAAGTTAAAAGGCTGATATACATGAATATATGTAGCAATAAGAAAAGATTGTTGAGGTCCTTCTATAAACAGGATGGAAGGTTAGTTTACTGGTTTTTGTTTTGTTTGGACATTAATTTACAGTGATCTAATAAAAATAAAATGAAACACAGACAGCCTGACATATCACACAATGGTGTAGTACCATGGTACGCAGCCCTGCAGGTTTCTACCAGTTACTAGTTTAATTCAAGTACATAACCACAGTGTCCATATCGAATCCTTGTTCCCTTTAATTTCCACTGAATTTATATCTGCATATTTGAGTGGCAGCCGGTGGGAAGGCAGGAGACGCAGGACGCTAAAGAAAATAGAAGATGATGATGACGATTATGGTAATAAACGCTCTCCCTTTGACGCGGCCTGTTTCGGCTCGTCGAAGGGACCTTCACAGAGCAGAAATAAGAACAGTCCTGACATAAAAAAATCGTGACGTTAACACCAGAGAGATGACTGATACAAAGAAATATTAAAGAGGATGTTTAGGCGAGTATTGAACTGTATTAAATGAAACAAAACAAAACCCCATACTGTCTGCTGGAAATCTGTCAGGTAGCATCAAGGTTTTGCTGAAAGCTTTAATAAGCATTACTTTTGCCATCCAGAGTAAATATTCTATTTATGTTCATTATTTTTAGTAGTAGATCTATATTTCATAACTTATTCCATCACATACTATATATTAACTATTTATGTGATGTAGCCTATTTAACCTCTCTACTTATGACTCTTAGCTGAGGAATAATTCCACCTCTACAAAGCTTTCGGAACTACTTCACTATTTCTGCACAGATGAGCCAAAGTATTGGTTGATAAAAATAAAATTTAATGATGATTTAAAATCTCATTTGAGTCATGATATTTTATTGGATCTTTATCAGGTTCCTACTTCTTTAGTCTGTCTGTTGTGCTGCTGCAACATGTGAATTTCCCCTCTGAAGATCACTAAAGTCTCATCTTATAGTCAGACTTTACTAAACAAAATTAACAAACCTGCATTTTCTACCACCATCTATGTGCAGTTTATTGATACCTCTTGATTAGTTTACCAGGATAATCCACTCAGTATCAAAACTGCTTTCCAGGGAGTCACAAGGACATGAAAACACACAATAAAACAATCAGACAACTGTATGACCCAAGGGTTTATAACCCCTAAATAAATTGCGCCAAAAAATGTATTTGTTTCTTGGTGATTTGTCGCCACCTGCTGGACAAAAGACAGGGGTTTCTGCTGGGGGAAGTTTAACTGTTTTCTCATGTCTTCAGTAAACACAATAAGTTTAGTGCTTTGAAACAGCAAATTTAAACTTAAAATATTTTTTCCCGAACCATCCTTATCAATATTTCACATAATTCACAAATTCAGTCCAGGTAAGCTATAAAAGCACCACAGGAGTAGGAATGCACATGCTTTCTGTCTCCTAGTGATGATGTCAGAGCTCATCGTGGCGCTGTGGCTCCTGGCTGGGCTGGATGAAAACACCCTCCATGGAGCGCCACCAGTTGTGCTGGTTCGGGGAGCTCATGCCGTGCACCTCGCGCTGGCTGCGGATAGGGTGGCCGTACTGCTCGCCCGTCACGCTCAGGAAGACGTCAGTGCCCACGTGTTTGAAGCGCACAGCCTCATCGCGCTCCCAGTAGGTACCGTCACACTGCACTTTCCACACGTCCAGACTGTCACCCTCACCGTTCTCTCCAAAGGCGCTGACCTCCTGCAGGGGCGGCAGAATAGAAAAGCTGTGTACAGTGGTGACAGTAGTGGCAAACAAAAAGATCTGCTAGGGGTCCCTGGGCTTAAAATCCACTGTGCTGCCCCCTTTATTGCAATGCAACAAATCCCACATGCAGACTCAGACCAACAATAAGTGTATCCTACTATCCCCAAAAAACCCCCCATGTCTGGATTAAATGTCCAGAGGCCTGTCGCCCTGACATCTGTAGTCATAAAGTTCTTTTCGTAGTGTTGGCCCACCTAAAGAAAGACATTACAGCCCCCTTTCCAGACCCCCTGCAGTTTGCCTACAGGGCTAACATCCTGCAACACTTCAACTCTCCAGGGACATATGCAAGGATCCTGTTTATGGACTTCAGCTCGGCGTTCAATACCATCATCCTGGACATCTTCAGCACCAAACTCACCCAGCTCCCTGTGCCAGCCTCCACCTGTCAGTGGATCACAAACTTCAAGACTGACAGGAGTCAGCAGGTGAGGCAGTGGAACATCACATCCAGCACACTATTAGCACTGGCGCCCCCCCCAGGGGTGTGTGCTCTCCCCGCTGCTCTTCTCCCTCTACACCAGCAACTGGACCTCCCCCCACCCCATCACCATACTCAACAGCCCTGTGTCTGCTGTGGAATCCTTCAGGTTTCTGGGATCCACTATATCCCAGGACCTAAAGTGGGAGCCCAACACTGACTCCATCACCAAGAAGGCCCAGCAGAGGATGTACTTCCTGCACCAGCTCAGGAAGCTCAACCTGCCTAAGGAGCTGCTGATCCACTTCTACACAGCCATCATCCAGTCTGTCCTCTGCACCTGCATCACTGTCTGGTTTGGATCTGCCACCAAAAAGGACAGGGACAGACTACAACGGACAGTCAGGACTGCAGAAAAGATCATCTGTGCCAACCTGCCTTCCATTCAGGACTTATATATTTCCAGAGTCAGGAAACATCACTGCAGATCCATCTCACCCAGGACACAACCTGTTCCAGCTTCTCCCCTCTGGTAGAGCTACAGAGCACTGTACTCTGTACTCTGATGAACAGCTGATTTCTGACTCACAGTGTCAGGATCAACTCCTGTGCAATAACCCAGTAACTCTGCCTCTAATCAGCCTCCTGGTTACCAATATTATTTATTCACCATTCTCTATTTCAGTGCTGTTCATACTGTTATATTGTCTTTTTGTATATTGTATATACACTGTATACCAAATCCACATACCTCAAGTACATAACACCTGCACATAAAGTACACTGTGAGCAACGCACAATACAGAGTCACATTCCTCATATGTGTTCACATAGCTGGCAAATAAAGCTGATTCTGATTCTGATTCTAATAAGTACTATGAGAGCATCCAAAGCCTGATAGATCTTATTTGTGTGTTTTAGTGTGTATGTGTGTTGCTGTCTGACCTGGTTATTAGACAGGGGCGAGCTGAAGTGGTGTGAGTGGAGATTTCGGCCAGTCTTCATGTGTGTGATGCGGATGGCCTGACCACACTTGATGGCAGCGCCACGCTGACACGGATCATTGGGTTTCCCACGAATCTGCCAATAACTGTTGGCGTCGTCTGCGTTCTCCACTCCAGTCACAGACTGCTGTCCACTGCCTACACACACACACACACACACACACACACAACTTAACAGTAACTTCAAACTAAGTCTTAACCCTAAAATGTAATGATTTATACAATGGGGACTTGATTTTAATCCCAAAACGAAAGCGGGGTCCCCACAGTATGACTGTGCAAACAGATTTATATCCCTGCAACACTGAATAATTATATTAGAAAGCAGTCAGGTGTGAATGCTGGATGGTGAAAAGCTGATAAACTTGATTGCTGGTTTTGGAGGAGCCACACAACACTAGTCCAGCCCTTTCAGCCGTGATGTGTCTGTGTCAGGTAACGTTAAATGACTCGCCCGCAGACATTCAGCTTACTTTCTATTTCACCAAGACATGCTGTTGTTGCGATGTTAGTTATAGCAGCAGGAGAGCTGTATCGCTGTCTGGAGCTGCTGTGCTGCTCTGGACCGTCTCCTCCTCTCATGTTTACTGTGCAGCAGCAAGTAGCAACAGCTTGCTAAATCACAACCTAGCTAACGTTAGTTACATTACTTGTTGTGTTGTTGTTCACTCTATCTCATGGTATTTGTCATGGTGCTGGATTTCTCCAGAATAGCTTACCCCCACCTTTAGAAGAGAAAAATGAGTTCAGAAATATTTTATCCAAAAAAATGACATATTGATGTATACAGTATATCGGTATTGGGATATGAAAATTATCGCACAACAACAGAGAATAATATTTTAAGGTTTGTTGAAAAGCTGACACTAAACTGAACTGCTAGCTTTAATTTGTATGACAGCGGAGCTGAATGAGCATGAATAATTTAAATGTGGCATACATACATTTGAAGTCAGACGTTTACATACACTTAGTTGACTGTACCTTTAAACAGCTCAAGAAACTGCTGAAAATGATGTCATGGCTTTACAAGCTTCTGATATCAACTGATGTATTTCAAGACTCAGCGCCTCACTGCTTGACTTTATGAGAAAATCAAAAGAAAGCAGCCACGACCTCAGAGAAGTCTGGTTCATCCCTTGGTGCGATTTCCCTACGGCTGGTGTCCCACGTTCACCTGTACAAACAATGGCGCACAAGTATAAAAACCAGGGGAGCACGCAGCTGTCTTACCGCTCAGGAAGGAGACGTGTTCTCTCTCCTACAAATTAATATACCCACAGTCCCAGAACAACAGTGAAGGACGTTGTGAAGCTGCTGGACGAAACAGGAATAGGAAAAGTATCTACACGACTGTATGTCGACATAACATGTGAGGCAGCTCAGAAGCACGGGGTTGTGGGTCTGCTTTGCTTCAAGACGGACTGGTGCACTTAAATTAGATGGCATTATGAGGGAAGAAAATTATGTCGATATATTGAAGCAACATCTCAAGATATCAGCCAGGAATTTAAAGCTTCGTTGCAAACGGATCATCCAAACAGACAATCATCTCGAGCATACTTCCAAAGTTGCTTAAGGACTACAAAAATAAAAGTTATCTGTGTGGCTGTTTTGTCACAAATCCCTGACCTCAATCCAGCTGAAAATGTATGGGCAGAACTCAAAAGGCGAGCAGGTAGGCCTACAAAGTTCCACCAGTTCTGTCAGGAAGAACGTGCCAAGAGTCCATAAAAGTTACGGTGAGAAGCTCGTGGAAGGCTCCCTGAAACGTTTGACCCAAGTTATACTGTTCAAAAGGCAATGCTATCAAATAGTAACTTGGTGTATGTAAACGTCTGACCCACTGGGAATGTGATGAAAGAAATAAAAGCTGAAATAAATCATTCTCTATCCTATTATTATTATTATTATGACATTTCATGTTCTTAAAATACAGTTAGAATCCTAACTGACCTAAAACAGGGAACGTTACGAGAGGCCGTGCCCACATCGTTACAGAGACCTGCCCCATCAACATTGGAGGTGGACTCTTGTGTTTTACATCGATGATCCTTGGTGAATTAAATTACAGTTTTGTTTTATTTTATATGTTACCATATTGTAATTTACCTACACTTAATTATATGTTGTGTGAGTAGCATGAAGGAACTACAAATTTTGTTTTGTTATGCAGCCTTGTGCTGTATAATGACAAATAAACAACCTTGTAAAACAGAGAAAGTTTTCAAGATTAAATGAGAAAAACTGAGTTTAAATGTATTTGGCTGTAAATTCTGACTTAAACTGAACGTAGGCCTTTCATGTGCATACACAGAAGGCCCGAGGGCAGAGAGAGCTGCAGCAAAAGCCCTCTCTCCAGCGGGTTCAGAACAGATGACAACAGAAATGTTTCACCTCCAAACTGTTCATCTTTTAACTCTCCTAGGACTACTGGACGTGGAGGAGGAATAGCAGTAGTTTTTAAGAATAGCTTATTGTGTAGGCCTTTGCCACCTGTTTCTTTTAGATCCTTTGAACTCAAGCGTATTTGTATTGGGTCGGGTGAATCCGGTACTATGTGCAGTAATGTACCGCCCACCCAAATACAATAAACATTTTATAAAAGATTTTTCTGATTTTTTGGCTGGGATCATGACAGATTATGACAGGATTTTAATTGCTGGTGATTTTAACATACATGTCTGTTGTCCTTCAAAACCACTTGTTAAAGACTTTCTAGATACGATCAATGCTTTTAATTTTTCACAACATGTTAGTGGAGCGACTCACGAATGTGGCCACACCCTAGATATTGTTTTATCTTATGGGTTGCCTATTTCTAATATCCAAGTTCATGATGTTGCTTTTTCTGATCACATGCCTGTTTTATTTGATATTACTTTGCCTTCTTATAATCTCAACCTGCCTGTTTCCACACGCTTGTGTCGGGTTTATAAGTCTTCTACTGCTGCTCAGTTTACCTCTGCTTTTATTAATACAGCTCAGTCTGATAATAGTTATCTGGCTAACCTTGATACAGAGCAATTACTTTCTTCCTTCCTTTCCACCTGTGCCGACATTCTTAATACTGTTGCACCACAAAAAGTTAGGTCTATCAGAGCAAAGCCTGAGCCATGGCTTAATGACACCATCCGTTGAGGCCAGGCGAGTGTACAGGAGAGCTGGCGCAGGTGGAAAAAGGACAAGCTCCATGTATCTTATGAAGTCCTTAAAGACAGCTTGAGGAAATATCAGAAAATTGTTAAAGCTGAAAAAATTAGATATTTTTCTGACATTATTTCACAAAGCGTTAATAAACCCGGGTCCTTTTAAAACTATTGATTATTTATTAAACCCTCTGCAATCCTCCTGTCTGGAAGCTTCGTTTGAAGTCTGTGAAAAATTTCTAAGTTTCTTTTTTAGGCAAGATTGCCACTATTAGAGCCCATATTTCACCCGCTGCTGTTGACCCTTACATAGTTAGAACTTGCTCAGCTGTGCTCAACCAGTTTGAGCCTGTGTCATTCTCAAATCTCACTAAAATAGTCACTCAATTAAAATCCTCATATTGTCCCACGGACACTGTCCCTCCTCGCCTCTTTAAAGAAACCTGGGAGACAATTGGCCTGAATGTTCAAAAAATCATAAATAGTAGTCTGGCTTCAGGTGTTGTGCCAGCACATTTCAAAGAAGCAGTTGTTGAACCCCTGATTAAAAAAAAGAAATTTGGATTCCTCTGTTTTATCCAATTACAGACCTATCTCGAAGCTTCCTTTTATCTCAAAAATTTTAGAAAACTGTACTTTTACAACTGCAGTCTTTCTTAGATATACATGGTATTTTTGAGATTTTTCAATCTGGTTTTAAGGCACTTCATAGCACTGAGACTGCACTTTTAAGAGTATTTAATGATCTGTTATTAACCACTGACTCTGGTAATTCTGCCATACTAGTGCTTTTGGACCTCACCGCTGCATTTGATACAGTAGACCACGCAGTTCTTATTTAGCGTTTAGAGCACAGTGTTGGAATCAGGGGCACTGCCTTGCAGTGGTTCAAGTCATATTTGTCTGGAAGATGTTTTTCAGTAAAGTTTGGGGACTTTGGTTCATCTACTGCCCCTTCTTTGCGGTGTTCCACAGGGCTCAATTCTTGGACCACTTCTCTTTTCCTTATATCTCCTTCCCTAGGAAGTATAATTAGAAAGCATGGCATCTCCTACCATTTCTATCGCGGACTGATTCCCAAATATATCTGCCCCTCAAAAGGTGAAAACTCTCTCGTACCTCTACTAGAGTGTTTAAAAGATATTAAAGACTGGATGTCTTCAAACTTTTAAATTTAAATGAAGATAAAACTGAGGTTATTGTGTTTGGCCCTAGTCGGACCAGTGATAACATTTCTGCTAACCTGGGCATTCTGCAACAATTTCGTGAAACCTGTAGTGACAAATTTGGGTGTAAAAATAGATAATGGTTTTAAACTTGATAAACAGATAAATAATGTTGTTAAATCCAGTTTTTATTATCTGAGGCTTTTATCTAAAATTAAATCTGTTGTATCTCGTAAGCACTTCGAGCATGTGATTCATGCATTTATTTCAACTCGGCTCGACTACTGTAATGCGCTTTACATTGGCATTGACCAATCCTCCCTCTCACGCTTACAGTTAGTACAAAACTTCGGCCTTCGTCTTTTAACCGGGACTCGCAAACATGAACACATTACACCAGTGCTGGCCTCGCTCCACTGGCTACCGGTTCATTTTAGAATACATTTTAAAATTTTATTGTTTGTTTTTAAGTCACTAAATGGGTTGGCACCTCAGTATATCTCAGATCTTGTACAAGTCTACACCCCCCCACGATCCCTTAGGTCTACGGACCAACTTCGGCTGGTCACTCCAAAACCAGGTTAAAACCAGGGGTGATCAGCTTTTCAGCAGCAGCCCCAAACTGTGGAATGAGCTACCTTTACAGGTTAGGTGCGTCCCCAACCCTTGAGTGTTTTAAATCTCGTCTTAAGACCCACTTGTATGCCCTGGCTTTTAACCCAGCCTGAGAGTTGTGTAGTCTTGTGTTTTGATGTGTTTTATGTGTTTATATGTGTTTTTTCTTTTCCTTGTGCAGCACTTTGTAAAACTTTTGTTTTTTGAAAGGTGCTATATAAATAAAAATGGTATGGTATGGTATGGACATTGATTAGTCAGTGATTAGTCTGTGGCCTGAAAGGAGGAGCTGGGGTGGCGGTGGGTTGCAAAGTGGCTTGCAGAGGAAGCGGCAAAGGTAGGCAGCTACAGGAGCTTAAATAAGATGCCTTGTATGGAATATACCAATGGATGCTAAGGCACACCAGGCATGCGCCTTGAATCAGCCACACAGCTTTTCAAGAACATTTATCACAGCGATGAGCGAAAACGCATCACAGAAAACTCTGCTGAGATCGGCGTACTGCGACTTACGGAATGTGGGTCTTCAGTGGTTTTTGAGCCGGGGACAGCTACGTCCACACAACGCACGCCACACTTTATTTAAACAAGATTACTGAGCAATAATTTTAGTAAAAGAGATGTAAAAAACAGAACAAGGGGAGCGTGTTGCTCTCAGGAGGAGGCGGCAAGAAGGAGCACATGTTGGCAGAATGGCTTCCTGGCCTAAATCTGCATCCGTCCACTGCAGAGGAGGAACTAGTAGAAATTAGCGTGTGTCTATAATATTCAAACTTAAAACATATAAGAAGGATAATGCTCATTTAATATTATATAATAATATATTATTAAGGGATGTACCGCTTTGGGTATCTATAGAGTGCTGATCTGATACCAGTGTAAAATGAATAAGACGTGTTCCTCACTGTGAGGAAGACACTGAGAATCAGTCTTTCATGTGGAAGGGTGTACTCACACTAGGCGATCTGTACAATGACTGAACACGTATAACCCCCATAGTCCAGTTCTTTTGACCAGTGTGATCCCTCCGTGACCAGGCCCGCTTGAAAACGTGGGCTCGGGCCACGGTTAGGCTGGACTATGGCACAGAACTCATCTAGTGTGATCCCTTACCGGTCCCCTGTGTTGTTGTGATTCATTAAATCCAGAACAAACACAGCCTCTTCACTCTCAATATGCAGACAGCTGCAAAAATCTGGACAGCGACTTGAGCGTGGATAAACATGTAAAGATCGCAGTCACACAGAGAAAATTACAAAAAGCATCCTCCCACCTCAGTTACTGGAATGGCTCGTTTACTTGCCTAAACAGCAGCTATGGCACAACTCCAAACTGATCATAATTCAGCACCTAGAAAAGTCAGTGAAGCTAATTGATTCTCACACTTCACGTTACTTTTGGCTGCATTTTAAAGTGTTTTGAATCTATTTTAAAGTGGTTTTGATCACATAAAAAGATACTGCCCACACCGTACTGTCCAAACAGGCCCCTCGGGTCTGCCAGGCTGGGTCCAGGTTAAAAACAAAGGGTAACGGAGCCTTCGCTGAACTGGCTCCACAACAGCCTTCCACTGAGCATCAGACCAGCTGACGCAGCTGCTGGATTCAAATCTCGTATTAAAACGTACTTTTCCATAATTGCTTTTCAGCTTTTCTTTTTTTTTTTAATTAAGAGTTTTGTCTTTTATTATTGTCGATCTAGCAGTGGCAGTCCGTAGCTGTTTGGGAAAACCTGTATTATTTAAATATGCATAAAGCTGAAAGCCTTGCAGGTGGTGCAGGTATTTTATTATTCTTGCTCAGTTGTGTTATCGGGTGTTGACAGTAACTTAGCTCTTAGGGCCCTTGGTGATCTGGGGTCCTTAGACAGTTGCCGCTTTGCCCTGTGTTAATCAAGATTTTTTTGTAACATTGGAGTATTTTGTTCATTATTGGCGATTATGGAAAACTAAATCGAGTCTACAAAAACATTTTCTGACTAAAAGTATGACATCTGTGCAGACTGCAGTGGCACCCAGAAAGTCTTTGGCACTGTAAAGTTACTATGACATATAATTTAAACATTTGATCATTCTGGAAATATTATCTGGCTCATACACACTGCTGTCATGCATGGAGAAAACGTAATGCCAAACTACATTGACAAAAAGAACAATTTAATTTTTACTGCTTTCCCTGCAAAAGTAAACGTCCCTTAGAAACCATTTAACACATTTCATAAATAAATAGCAGCTTTTCTTAGTTTCGGTGTGGAACAATAATATTTGTTTCGATTTAATTTCCAGTATATGTTCACCTGTAAGTAACCTGTTCCACCTCAACAAACGATGGATGGCGAGAGCAGCTGTCATACAGGTTGAAATAACGTTAGAGGGCTGTCACAGAGACAAAACACGGAAAGCCTTCCGTTTTGTATGTTTTCTGGTTTATAGATGTTTGCAGTTAAGGCAACTTTAAATTGTCTGCCGTTTTATTTAAACAAAATACGCTGCCGCTGGAGACAAAACAACCCGTTTTATCTGAATCGTTGTCGCGGTTTAAAGCTAAAAGTGTTTGAATGAAAGTTTCTGTTTGAGTGAAGTTACCTGAGCCGTATTTGACATCGTGGGAGTGCAGGCGAACGTTGTGTTTGGTGTTGAGCAGCTTGACAAGTGAGCCGCAGGTCACATAGTTGAGCTCCGACTCTCTTCCAGTTCCTTCACAGATTGACCACAGCAGCACAAACAGCAGTGATTTGGCAAAAAAGAGGACAGGTTGAATTATCTCCATCTTTGTTCTCGTAACCGGCGGACACTGACAGTGAGAAGATGAGCAGCAGATACACTTTCAATGGTGGCTGCTGGCTGCAACCAATCACAGCTTGACAAGTCCCAAAATACGGAACTAAATATCGCCATGTGATTGGTCAATGCACGTGTACGTGCTTTATGGGTCCGGTCTATATGTATGTGATATATAATTAATTTGAATTCTAAAACGACAAAAATGTAAATCTGCTATTTATTTCCCAACATAAACGCAAACAACTAAAAAAATCAAAAACAGTCCGTTTTAAGGGTTGGGGCAATTACCTTTATCATTATTCCTTTTTTATTTGAATTTAAAAATGAATTGAATTTTAAATTAAGATGCCTGTGTACTTCAGTTAATTCGTAATTTCGGTTCAAACGGAAAACGATCGAAAGACCGACAGGAAGCGTAAGTGAAGTGAAGTTTAGTCACTGCACAGCCTCGCTGGCTTCCGCACATGTTAAAAAAAACAGCAAAAAACCCCCAAATAGGCCTATTTAAAAATAATGTAGGCATGTAAAAATACAAACCAGTTTAGTGACCTGTAACTTCAGATAAAGATAACAAAAATGTAGCTTAGGATAGTAATTATTTATTTTAGTTAGTACTATTATTTTTTATTTTTGTTTCTTCACTTTCATACATTCTTGCTATGTTTAAGCTCAACCAGCAGAGGTCACTCTCCCCTGCTTAGGCGCCCGGAGCCAAAACACATTGAACCAAAATGATTAATAACCGTTTTGACTTGTGTTTATGTGAAGGAGTTACACTGTTACAACAGGATGAAACACTGCGTTTGAACGCATGCGGTGTGAAGACCTCCACCTGTCTTCTACTCTTTCAGTGGCACTATCACTCTCTCTGCTTCCACAATCTACTATTACAGCTTCTGTGTAAAAAAAAAAAACTCTTACAAAAAACATCTGCTGAGATACTGATGCTGATACTTTTTATTTTCTTTGCAATTTTAACATTATGTTATGTTAATTATTTTGAGTAAATATTTGAAATGCAGCCCGACTTAGTGTGTTTCTCATTGTTATGTACTTGTATCTGGGAAACCTGGGGAGTAGTAAAATGAATTAGGTATTTAAAAAGTATCTCCTCGAGCTCAGGGGCTTTAAAAACTTCTTTCATGAAAATTACTATATGTTACCTGCCAAGCAGGCCTGTTTTTGTTTTCCTTCTGCTTTCTGCCTCCCCCCAGTTTCTCTTCAGGTACTGAATGGGTCGTTGGCTCACACCTGTACAGCCTGGCCAAGCTGCACATTGGCCAATGGAAGTTGAAGCGGGCCAATCAGGATGAAGAGGGATAAATAGAAAGAGCACCCCAGAAGAGCTGGCTCTCTTTTCCCATGCAATCTCACAACTGTTTTGTTTTGTTGCAGCCGTGTGGTTGTTTGCCACCACGTTTCTTTGTTAATTGTTTGAGCATTTTCATTATGTGGAATGAACTTTCATTTGCTGGGTTCATCGTATCTGCGGTTCCTTTGTTTCCTCCTTCGAGCTGGGGTCATGACACTATACAAAACAAGTATTATTGGGCCAGTTACTTTTCCATGCTGACATGAATACCCACATCCTGTCTCTTCTCTCCTTTTGTTCTTTCTCTGAAGCAACATGTGAATGTGACCTACTGTTCATAATACTTCATATGATACTAAAATGTATTAAAAGACATCATTTGACATCACCCGTCTGCACAAAAGCAGTGCCACACTTAGACGGTGTGGCTCACCATATATCATGATGTAGATATCTGAAAGTGACAACAAGGCCCTTTCATTGTGCTGGAGGAAGGAGTGGTGTGCTGCTTCGTCCTGCCAGTAGAGCATTTATTTGAAGAAAGAATGATGGTAGGTGACCGGGGCTAGCCTTGCTATCATCAGTCCTCAAACCCAGCACAGACTCACATCGCCCAGGTCCTGCGAGAAATCTGGGGAGGTGAGTCGCAGGCGGTCGTGGAGGGAGTCCCAGGGGGAATGTGGGGGGAAAAAACGGAATGACTTAGTTTCATTTTACTTAACACAGGTACAAACAATGCTCAGCATTGCATGGCTCATTAAACAGAATTAAATCCAACAAAGGTCGTAAAAGTTCTGAAACCCCCAGAGCTTGAGGAGATGCTTTTTTACTCACGAGAATGCTCAGCAGGTTTCACGGATAAGTATTACAATGACAAAAACAATACGTCAGGCTGCATTTAAAATATTTAATATCTTTTTTTTAACATAATACAATTTTAAGACCTTAAAATGATTTATTGTATTATATTACAACCTTGTTTTTTGTATACCCACATCCTTAATGAGCACAGCGCTTCTGAATTCTGCACCCTGTTCAGTTCACTCGGCAATATGTTTACTGATGTCTCGTACAAGACTGATCTGCTCAGTTCTTTTAATCTTCTATTTTCAGCTCAGTCTCAGCTTTGGATTTCTTGGCTCCTTTGATGAATAAACTAAACTCAAAGACTGCATAGCAGTCCTGGTTAAATGACAGAATCTGAAGCTGTTAATGGGAATGCAGCAAAGCAGAACCCAGATGGAAGAAATCAGGTCTGTATCAGGTCCACTTTGTGGCTATGAAATTGTTACTACTCCTTTAAAATAGGATGGTGAAAGATGCAAGAACATGCCACTTTTCTTACGTAAAGGGTGCCTCTAGGTGTCACATTAATGCCATCAACTGCCAGTAGCTGCCACAGAGTGCTCAGTGAGCAAGCGCCAGGGTGTCTTTGCGATGGCTGGCTTGACAGAACTTGACAATTCAAATGTGTGAATCACAATGTTGTTTTCCCAATATGTCCAGCTTCAAACTTCAGAAGGCTAAATTCCCATTCCAAGTTCTTGTCAGCTTTTCCAGAGGAGCAATTTAAAGTATCGTGACTGAAAATATTGCCAACTGGCATGGGATGTGCAGGGCCCAGGACAGGAGGGCTCTGCAGCGGGTGATTAATTTTCATGACAAATATATGTGTAATTCAGGACACAGTTCAAACAGGATCAAAAAATAAGCTGTCTCTCACCATTGACTACTGTACATATTTTTTAAGTGCTAGTGAGTGACTTAGGCTCTCTATAGAAGTGAGATCCTTCATTCCGTGGCTGAAACAGAGAGGTCAACACACAAGGTGAAAAGAGGAGCTGCAGCAATGTGCTGTTTGACAAGAAATATGGTGTTTTTTGAAAATGAAACCATGTCAACCTGTTCTGGTACAACCCCTTAATAAGATTATAAACCTGAAAACGAGCATAATATGACCAAGAAGTGGTCATATTTAAAAAGTCAGTTGCATGAACATCGGTGGGGTCATCAACATGAATATTAAAATCGCCGCAAAGAACGACTCTGTCATGATATAAAACCAGAGTAGTAGTAGTAGATAAAAATTCAGTAAGTTCTGCTTAGATCCTCCGGGCGCTTTTGGCATTTAAAGTTTTTCCTATGCACACTCACAATAGACAGCACCCACCCAGTCACAGCCTGTTCACCCTACTGCCATCTGGAAAGAGATCCAGAAAGTCCCACCAGGCTGCAGAGCAGCTCCTTCCGCCAGACTGCGAGCACTGAGAGTTACCAACGGGGTAAGTCAACAGACTGGTTCTCCCTCCCAATGCCCGTTTATAGAAAATGCCAGCCCGTCCTGACAACACAGGCTAATAGTTGAAAGTTAAAACTGAGTGAACGTTATGAGCAGCCTCTTGTGGCAAAAGTGCATGTGAAATTCCAGAAAAATACCACGTATACGCTATAAGTAAACAGAAAAATTCTATTTTGGAAGTGGTGGGTAGGCTGGATGGTTAGATGATTAAGCAACCTTCACCCAGGAGACCGGAGTTCGGTTCCTGTGTGCAAAATAAAGCCAACATCTGTTCACGTTAGCTTTTGTTATTTGCTTTAGAAATACTTGTGGTGAGTTTTTTTGCATTTTGTAGTGTTTATTTTTTAGGGCTTTAGGGTCGTTTATGTTTTTGGTAACCTTTTATGTAGCCTAGCGTTAGCATTTTTTGTGGCATTAGCTACCGTTAGCGGGAGAAAACTTATTTAAAGTTATTTGAAACACTCATATAGGTCGTTTTGAAGACATCAACTATCGACCTGCTCTGTTGTTTCTAATTTCACTCTATAACCTGTTGTATTGTGACAAAATGAATCTACCTACTATGAGGATGTGTTGCAAAATACAAACAGTAAAAGTAGTAGTGGTATAGAAAATGAATAATGGCACTGGTAATTATAATAATATTATTATTAATACTAGGACTAGTAATAATTGTAGCAGCAGGCGATTCGCAGCCACCTGCAGAAAGCGACAGAAGGAGAGAGGAGAGGGATGAGAAAGCACAAGTCACCCCTATGTTATGCCCCTTAGTAATATGTGGAGTTTGTTTTATTTGTAAACTGGTTAACCACTAAATTGTCCTCCTTTCCCTTGAGTCGACAAGAGCTTTATAAACCTGGAAAGACAGTAGCTACCTCCTTAAAACAGTAAGAATGAGTAACCATAAGTATGTAGGAGGCAAGAAAGAGACACGAGGAATTAAGGAATTGAGAACACTGAGACATTCTTTTGCTGTCATTTTGAAGCGACTTTGCAAAGTGTTTCTAGCTGACAGACTCTTTGACTTTAAAGTTGCATTAATTGTATCCATAATAAAAGTTAATTGGGGGAAATAACAGATCATAATAACTTAAGTTAGTTATTCAGACCTACAATTAACACAGATTTTTAACTACATGGTGAATCAGAAAACAAATCAAACATAAAACTTGGGAGTGGTGCGCTTGAGTTTTTATCTGTCTTAACTCAGGTATGAAACTCCAGTTATGTTGGGATGTATCAGATGAGTCGGATCAGCTGCAGTGTCCGATCAATAACTGATAGACAAGAAGGGGGGATGTTGCCCAGTAAAAGACTTCTGTGAAGGCTGCTCCCGTGTATCCCTTGGAGTAAGGTGACCAGATTTCTGAAATGAAAACCGGGGACATTTTTGTTTTGGTGGTCAGTATGTGATTAAAAAATATATTGTTATTATATATGAAATAAAAAGGGGGACAATTTAGGTTTTATAATCTGTCAATTATAACTCTTCTGAATGAAATCCTTTTGATGCAGAATCTGCCTTTCAGTCAGTAGGTCACTTTCTGGCAAGTAGAATCCTGCATCTTATGTGTTGTTTGTGCCATTCAAAGGTATTTTAAGAGGTAAAAAAAAGTCCTCAAATATAACACTCATGAATATAGTCAAGTCTTTTTGAGGCTGATTCTACCTTTCAGTGAATAAGAAGCTGCGATCACCTCCAGGCAAGAGAAATACTGCACTATATGGGTTGTAATGGCCATTTAAAGGTATTTCAACAGGTAAAGCGGTGTGGGTTGATTGGGACACAGCAAGTTAAACAATGTAAAGTTATAAGGATAATTGCATCCTATATAACTCAGCATGAAGTCATGTTAATTATAGGCTACAGTCTGTTTTCCAAATATAAATAAAGATATAAGACATACAGCAGGCCAACAAATTTTCCATCTGCAACAACAGGCTTCTATTAATTGCCTATAATCACATAGGCTAAATGTCAGGCCGGGTTAGGCTATGCTATAAACTGCAAACTCTTATTTAGCCACAACTGTGATTATTAAGTTAAAGTTTCACAGATACATACATTTGCTGTGTTTATTTGCACATTAAGTCTGTTTGATCCAGATGCAGATGTTGCCATAGGTCTACTGGGCGATCGGGTTGGCTTTAACATGCTCTGCTGTCCAGTCTTTCTGGACACGTAAAATCTGATTTCAGTTTCATTCTGGTCTGTTAATATTATACAGTCTATGATTAACACCAAGTGAAAACAGGGGACATTTCCGGGGTCAGCTCCAGACGGGGACAGGCCACCAAAACCGGGGACTGTCCCCGGAAAACGGGGACGTCTGGAGGTCGACTTCCCGCCTTGATCCTTGGACAGAGAGAACAGAGGCCAAGAGGTGAAACGCTGGAACTTTTTTTTGACAACTGCTGGTTTGGGGCTGTGGTAGTGCTGCTGTCAACTGTGATGACTTATTATGCTCGCATTTTGGTTTGGAGTCTAGCAAACGAAAGAAAGAAAACTGAAATTACTGGTTAGCCTAGCTTAGCTACACAGATGATACACGATAACATCCTGCGCACCTATTATCCTAATAATGGTGTTTTTCTCAAGTGTGAGGTGCTCTCACTTGAAGTGGATCGCATCACTCCAGTACAGTAATGTAACCATGTTACACAGGCCTATAGCTTATATGTAAAAGCTCTGGCTTATCTAGAACTTTGGATTATTTCTTATTTATTTATTTATTTATTTATTTATTTATTTATTTATTTATTACTTTTGTTTCCCTCTCTGGCCACTCTTTGTCCCTTTCTCCTTCATTTTCTTGCTGACATATCACTGCCAAACACACTAACAAATAAATAAGCAGCAATTTAATGAACGAAACTCGTTTTAAGAGTTCGAATCCAAGAAGTCGGATATGAGAGGAGGCTTTGAATGCATCACCACACCGGTCAGACTGGCCAGGTGAGTCCCCAGCGGTGGGAATGTGGGATCAGTTTCCTTACGCTAATTACCCCGGTGTTCGCAGTGAGACCTGACCTGGGATCAGTGTGAGAGTGTTGCGACCAAAGAGAGCGCTGCAGACAGGATGTGAGCCTGTTTCACCGAGACAAACAAGGAGAATCGTCAGCAGGTAGGTCAGCGTCCGAATATCGAATTAGTTTTTGGCTTGTAAAGGAATGAATATTATTTAGCCTATTTTAACATGACGACCGAGATATGTCGCCTTGGTTGTGCGTTTCATTATAAACTGTAGCTTTGTTTTTTATTTATCTCCGATTTTTAAACCAATTCACTGTAAGAGTCGCTACATGCAGAGACAAGTGCTTCTATAAGGCTCCATGTTATCCATATTAATATTAACTTCAGGGACTTGCACTGACATGTTGGGGGGCAGGTGCTCAAGTGAAAAAAAAGGCACTTCAGAATTATTTTAAAAAATGTTTACAACAAAACGGTAAATATATTAACACAACTCTGACTTCCTTACCAGTTTATTTTAATTCACTCACACTCACACCATTTTTTCATCAGATTTCTACAAAATAATCAGTTCACATCACGGTCTTCTTTAGTATTCACTAGGTTTATCACAAGAGCAGGCAACAGGAAACTATGCTACATTGTGCATGTTTTCTATGCTACTAGTTTCAAGTATATATTTAGAATAAATGACTGCGCCAAGGAGAGGGACATTAAAATGAATTATTCACAAGAGAGATAACATTCAGCTTCACACAGCTTTACCTGAATACAATGATTTATTGATCAAATACATTATTATTATTGCTGTTATTCATCACGCGCACGTGCACACACACACAAACATACATGGAGATTTATCAGCGTACAACAAACTAATAGAATGGATAGTCATTAGATGAGGAGCATATAGTCAAAATTATTACTGTTTAAACTAAGTACACATTCAGATGGTGTTTGTTTTGAGCCCACTACCCTTCTTAGCTTTGCATCTGTAGATTTTTTCTTAATTAACCAAAACAAGCTAATCTGCATATTTAAACATAACATTTCAGGGGAAACACGCTTGATGTTATTCATTAGCCGGGAAAGTTCTGTGGTGATATGCTGTAGTTATTTTGCTTATCCTATTCACCTGAATTGCCTCGGCAAATTTGCATATCAAATTTTTTTCAGAAGCTGTGTGCAAAAATGCACCACAGAAAAGGGGCCACTTTCTCTCCAGGAAGAAAAGGGCAGATGCTCAACTTGGAGTTAAATGTGTAAGGCGATGTTAATTAGCCCTTCCATATAACGATCCACCACTGACCAGAAAACGATTTAGTCCAGGCACCTATAGGGTAAGCTGACATTCTGTCTGATTAATGTAGGACCGATGTTCCTAACTTAAAATCTTACCCTACTTGAAATCTTACCTTAAAACAAATGGAGAATGCTTTCCTAAGTGAGGAGGACAGGAGGAAAACCAACCCACAGCCTCGTATTATTTTATAGGTTACTAAATTACCTGGCTAATTTCTACTTTCTTATGTTTAAATACAATTAAGCTGTAAAACAATAGCTTACAAACAAACAGCATTATTTTGCTCAATCCTGTTGTTTCCAGCTTAAGCACACAGGCCTAATGCAGAAGACAGAGCATTTATCAAGGGTGTGAGATGGAACAAGAAGGCCTGTGGATAAAAGTACAGTGACTGATGATGACGTCGTGTTTGAATCCAACCTGGCCAGATCTACAATTAGAAAAACGAAGCTAACTTCCAATTCCAATTTCATTTCCAACAATGCATTATCACAAGCACAGGCTCACCAGTGCCTGCTTAAATTAATGTGTTAAAATAAATTAAGTAAACATTATGTCTTTAATAAGGTTGTTTAAACATGTCAGCTCTATTTCTAGGCTACAAAGGAAATTATCACCTTTGCCATAAAGTATGGAACAGGTCATTTTAACGAGATAATCTTACACCTATGTGTAGCACACTTTGCTTACGCCACATGTGCATGATGCCTATGTAACCAGAAATGAAACAGGTGTAATATCAGAGGTTGGTCAAATTGCAGAGGTCTTGTCAGGCGCTCAGAAGGTGTTCTGGTACTCTGTTAATATTGTTACGAAGAGTACAGTTAAGACCTGCTCTCTGAAAGGTGCAATTATATAACTTCTGTTATCACTTGGTAATATACAAATAAAATAGATTTCGTTTGACTCCTCACATAGGCTGCGATTAGCTTAACAGTCCTTCAGAGATGCTACAACAAGCTAACTGTTGCCTAAATAAAATGCCATTTTTAAGTGGTTGTTAAAAACTAGGCCGCAATTTGCACATCATAATTCGATAAAATAGATCCTGACACATTCTGTCGGTATGTCTGGAAATCTGGAAGTTATGCAGCTGTGCCTTGTGTGTAAATGCACACACTGTATCTCTTAATGGGGAGACACTATTTCACCAACCCACCTGCTATTAATCACAGTGTTATTTTCTATGGCCCGGCCCGCCCATCTGTGCATCACTAGCCTAAAACATAAGTAATATAAAAGTGAAATGGAATGTGGTTAGAACAGTGCTCATCAGAAAATGAACACTAAGTCTGGCTATTCTACAGTAATCTTTTAAGGGTTTTTGGCACTTCCAGGGTCAGATAAAAAAAAGTTGCAGTGGTGATGTTGCAAGACACAGGTACATTGGACTCTATTGCGCACAACTGAATTTTGCCCTTTCGTGGATATCCAGAACTCGGTGACTGTGTTGCTGTTTGTAGGAATAAGTTTCCTTTTTTTGTTCACTGCAAAAAATTGAGTTGGACTTTAGTGTCAGGTGAAGTAACAGTTCCAGGTGACGGGGTAGACATGATCCTGGGTAATTTCTTGGTAGATGCTTGTAGATGCGTGTGGCCTGATGACCGTGTGTGACACAATGGTACCACCTTCAGCCAGGGCGTCCTCAAAGGTACCTGAGGGTGTGCCAAACTCTCAAGTATCTCCCAGCTCTGCGGTAACTTGTGCCGTGAGCTGGGCAGTCTCTGCCATTGCTCAGGAAAACATCCATGTTACCTGTGTAGTGTTTACCGGTACCTTTGCATTCCATTTCACAGAGTGAAGCAGCAAATCCTTTTAAAAGACTGGTTGAGCAAGTTTCCCCGATCGATTTACTTTGTGCACAATTGTCTCCTTGTGAAAAAGTGTGGTCCCCATAATGACAATGTCTTGGGCAAGACTGTATAGATATCCGACTTGACAAGCAAGCCAAGTGAGTCCATTGCTCGAGTACCTCTGTTAACGTGTTGGCTACTTGTTAATCACAAGGTCACCACGCCCTAAAGTATACGCAGCTTTATCGCCTATTTTCCTCTAAACGGAACCATAAGTTACTAAATGAACATCATGCTGTATTGTGATTGGGACCAAAAAGTGTTTACTAAGGTAATAAATCAAGTGACAAGTAGGGTCCTTTTGACTTCATTTTGCAAACATTGGAGTCAACACCTGCTGGTTATTAGAAAGAATGCAGGTTCAATGCACTTCCCGGGTTCCTGGTTGGTCAGGCGTAGCAGTGCGTAAATTACACTGTACACATCAGACAGCAACACACCCCAATTGTACCCTATTTTGAATAGAATAAAACATTTTCAGTTTATTCTCGTGAAGACGTTTCATTAGAGTTAGAGCCCATCTGCCAGACCAAAAAATGCAGACCAGGGCTTTGTCTACTAGTTCCTGTAGATTTTGGACTGGATTAGTGTTAAAACCGTCAGTGTGTTTCAGTCTTCAACATGCCAAACACTAACCTGATAATCTGACTGAAGTATAATTACAGTAAGTCCCTGAAAAATTCAGAGATGTGGGCAGCAGAGGTCTGCCACCAGACTTGCCAGAGCCACTTGTCATTTCTGAGACAATGTGCTCACAGCCCCAACAAATGTAATCACATGTGTAATTACTTTTGCATTCTTTAAGTGAAGCTGGAAAACATAAATGGTCAGTGAGTAGTGAAGGTGGTCAGTACAAAGAGGGTTTATGTGACTAGCAGAGTGCAGAGGTTGAGGTTACACCCACAGATGTGAATAATTCTAGATAATAATCGTGTTGTCTTCCGCTCTGGTTTAGATAAAACTTTAGATACAACCAGAAATTGTTAGGCCCTACGGTCATATTAGTTCCTGACATTAAAAAGCAATGTCAGGCTGATACTGTGTCATCTAATCTCAGCATAAACTGATGGCCAAATCGTGTCCAAAGCTATGAAAATAAGACCCCTAATATTATTTTAATACAGTAGAATTATCCTTTAAAGCCACTGTCGGTCCATCTGTTGACAGTAGACTGTTTCAATCCTCTTTGTTTCTCTCAGTAGTAAGCACAGTCCAGGTCCCGATGTCTTCAAGAGACAGGTTCGGATGGGTGCAAGAGAGCCCACACTACGATCAGGTCCCTGTTGACTCCTTATGGCGGGATGCAGCTCTCCCTCTTCCCCCCGATGGGCTTTCATGGAACAGCTGCAAGCTTAGACCCCCTTCCCCCTCCCCCTCTACCAGAACAACCAGCTGTTGGGCCTGAATCCTTCTACCCCCCCAACGATGAGCCAATGGAAGGTGAAAGTGATGCCATGGACATTAAGCCGATCCGCCGCTTCATCCCAGACTCTGTCAAGAACTTCTTCCGTGGCAGTGGTAACCGTGGCAGCAAGGGTTTGTCCATCCCACCTCCACCACCACCTCTACCTGCCTCTCAGTCCCCTGCCCCCCTCGTCCAAGAAGAGTCAGAATGGCCACACCACGTCAGGAGTCCCCTGCTCACCTCCCCACTCGGCCCCTCCATCTCCATCTCTTCCCGGCTCCTATCGGGACCCCTTTGGTGGCTCTGGGGGCAGCTACACCTCTCAGAAGGAGCTCGACAGGCTGCTGCTGGGCGCTGATGCCTTTGACTCTGTATCAGCAGTGCCCACCAATCTCTCGGCCCTGACCTACCAGGAGCGGGTGGAGGAATACAACCAACGCTACGCCTACATGAAGTCCTGGGCTGGTCTGCTGAGGATCCTGGGCTGTATTCAACTGCTGCTGGGAGCTGCTGTGTTCGCCTGCGTCTGTGCTTATGTTCATAAGGACAACGAGTGGTTCAATATGTATGGATACTCCCAGCCTCAGCTGTTTGGGGGGCTCGGTGCAGGTGCTAGTGGATATGGGGGCAGTTACTACACAGGCCCCAAGACACCTTTTATCCTGGTGGTGGCTGGTCTTGCGTGGATCGTGACTGTTATTCTGCTCGTTCTTGGGATGACCTTATACTACAGAGCCATCCTTCTAGACTCTTCATGGTGGCCCCTCACAGAGTGTTCCATCAACCTAGTCTTGGCGGTGCTCTATTTGGCAGCAGCAATAGTATATGTGAGGGACACTACTCGAGGGGGGCTGTGCTACATACCGGTCTTCAACAGTGGAGTAAACGGAGCGTTCTGTCGCACAGAGGCTGGCCAGACAGCAGCCCTCGTCTTCCTCTTCATCACTACCCTGCTCTACTTCATCAGTGCAGGTGTATGTCTGAAGCTGTGGAGACATGAAGCAGCCAGGAAGAGGAAGGAGGGGCTGGAACAGGAGGTCTGACACACACACACACAACACACACACACACACACATCAAGTACACACATCAAGTACACATTTGTATTTCTGTACTTATATGGATTGTAGCTGAAGAAGTAACCAACAATATTAGACAAATATGAAGATGGCCCAGTAAGAAATGAACCACTGTCATAGGACTGAAAACTCAGAGCTGATCCTGAAGTTATCTCACTGACCTTAAATCCTGCTTTGTAGTTCAGGGTCCTAGTCCCTACCATCCCTAAAGTTACCTCGCTAACCTCAAATCCTGCTTCGTAGTACAGGGCCATGGAGCGCTTGGAGATCGGAAGGTGGAAATTTCAACTGGAAAACTCTAACCTCCAACTTTGACTGAAACGCAGCATTATAACTGTACCAAATCTGCAGCCAAATTAGTTTGAAAGAAAATGTTTATTTAAATTTAAACATCGGATCACAAATAACCAAACATTAAGCTTGCCTGAACATGTGTGAGCTATGCATTAGTCTTCACAAAAGAAAACAGACTTTTCTGTGCATTTTTATGGCTGCATTTGTTGTCGTTGCAGTGAATAAATGATGCTGCCCAGACTCCATGAAAATGTTAACTTTTTCCAACTCATTTTCAGTTCTCATTTATAAAAGAGACAAAAATATTAAAAGATTAAAAAATATACCAATAATATAATATTATTAAATATTTTAAGGGAAAATAATGAAGTATACTCTACTAGTTTCCTCTTAGAGCATGATGTTTGACAGTGTCAACTTTATGTGCAGAAGTGTAGACTGAACGGCCACAAAACCGATTCGTATGACTTACAGCACCTAGCTAAAATCTCCTGGCAATTATTTGGCAATAGCGTACATAGTTGAACATACATGTTAGCAGTTGGATTTTACATAATAAACATGTTGTATTCAGATGTCAAATCTGAAAAATCTACCAGGTAGTTTCACCACTTAAGTATAGTAACATTCAAAACACAAGGTTTGATTAAAGTGGCCATTTTATTTTTAACAAGTTGAACACTGAACATCTAATGAATCACTCTCCATCTCTTTTTCTCTTCACAATAAACCTAGATGAAAACTAATGGATCATCAGTCCCCATTTCTATAGTAAGTATCAATGATTACTTTTGTGATCCTTGTTCTAGCAAACATGGATTTGCACACTGTGTACATGAACTGATACAGTACACATAACACTATTTATCTACTGTAGCTGGGTCCAGCCTCCAGGGCCTCGGAGCACACTCCTCTTCCTACCATCCAGCCAGACCTCATGGATGCCGCGATCAACTCTGCAGCTGCTTCTAGGATGGCGCTGGAGCCAGAGATCCTCCGAGGTCACATACCAGCTGGACACATCCCCAAACCTGTAGTCATAGCTGACTATGTGGCGTGAGTATTACCTTCTTACTGTAAAACTTTAATCAATAGATTATTCTTTTATATTCTTCAGTACTGAACTCAACCTGCCTGTATTTGAGACAGGTGTCTATATGGGACAGGCCTTTAATTCATGTGCACAAGACTAGACTGAAGATTGATTGAGTGCCCCAAAGCATCCCCCCACTTCAAAATCAACAAACATATAGCTACAGTGTTTCCTACAGGGTTTTGTGAGACTATGGTGGGTGGACCTCAGACCATAAGAAAAATTTGTACATTTTAAAGTTAAATGCATCAATCTGGTGCACTTTGAGAGCAAAATCCTTGCCCGTAGATTGACGCCAATGTGTTTTTTTCCTGGTAGATCATGAACTTCCCACTAAAAGCTGGATATCGGTATTTTCAGAATTTTATTGGCTACACAAAGTGCCAGTCATCGGCACAATTGATTGCAATTGGCTCTGCTTACCCAGAAAATAATAGGGGCCGGCCCTTCCTTACAGCGCAGGCTCTCGTTGGTTGTTGTCAGAGCCTTTTAAAGGGCTCTGGATGTTGTAGGCTGTGAAAGGGACATGTGAGCTCCTATTGGGTCGAATAAGGTGTCACTCCAAAGGTCAGAGTTTGGCGGCTCTGATTTGAATACAAGATATCCGAGTTATTACGGTTATAACGACATATTAGCTACGCTTGCCGGCAAATACGAGATGCTCCAGCAGCAGTCCCTGGGGATTTATTGATGGAATAATGAGTTTTGGACTAAATGCTTTTACTGGTTTGGATCGTCTGGACCTTTGACAACGTAACAAGACCATTTTCTTTGGAATATAATCGATGAGTGGATTACTATGAGGCTCCAAATGTGAGTCGCGTCAGTTTGATTGTACTTGTACTGCTGTGGGGATTGGATCTTTTTGCATTGTTTGCACTGATCAAATCACGATGGAATTTAGCTTTGAAGGGGTGTATCATATAGCAGTTGTGGGCACATAAACCAAGAGGTTTTCACATAAAGTTACAAACTGCAGCCAAACAACTGGGTGTAGCTCAAACTTAACTGCGTTCAACCAGCCTATAAGTTAAGTTAGCTAAAAAGCCGCATTCACGTAACGTATCTTGGATGCAGGATTATGCGCAAAGGTTGGAATGAGCGAATGCAGGTATTTATTTAAAAAATCAAGTCATTATCAAGTCATCTGTCTCAAGTCAAGTCATGTGACTCGAGTCCCCCACCTCTGCTCAGTACACACAGTAGAAATGAAAACCTGACTATTGTTGCACAGCAGATTTCATGGTAAGCTGGCCAGTAGTTGTGTAAAACAGACTGATTGATCTTGTCATATGTAGGACGTGTTGCTAAGAGAGAACAACGTTCAGCTGCGTGTGAATGTAGCCACTGGCCCAAGAAAATGTGCTGACTCCTGTCCTTCACAGGAAGTACCCCAGCATCCGCTCAGAGGAGGAGAGGGACCAGTACCGGGCTGTGTTCAATGACCAGTATGCTGAGTACAAGGAGCTGCACGCTGAGGTTCAGGCCATGGCCAAGAAGTTTGAAGAGATGGACGAGATAATGCAGAACCTTCCCTCCCGGCCTTCCAGCCAAATGGTACAACCCTGTACAAACACACACACACACACACACACACACACACACACACACACACTCACACACACACAGATACACTGACACACAGGAACACACATGGACACACACACTAAAACTATGTCCAGTAACAGGCTAATTTTCTTTCAGGAAAAGGAGCGGATTAATGGTATTATAATGGAATATCAGAAGAAGAAAAATGTAAGTATATTATTTTTTTTATTTTACCTTTATTTAACCAGGAGAAAAAGATCCACTGAGATAATATGTATTTTTCAAGGGCTCCCTGGCCAAGAAAGGAAAAATAATTCAATGACAAGAACATACAGCAGCGTTGGGCGGGCCCTCGCACGTGTCGCGCGTCAAGGTGTGAGGCGAGGCGGCCACATTGCATATTCTGGAGCTCTGCCGGTGTGGCTGTGAATTTGCTACGTACTTCTACGCAAGACTGTTATCAAGCACGTAACGTTTGGCGCAGATATGAGCATGTACACTGAAGTTACAGCAACTTCCTCTTTCAGGGCTAATCGTCGATTTTGGACGCCACGCCACGGGTATGCCACGTCCCATAAACTCACTGTTTGTACAACTTTTAATCGTCAGTAGGATGAGACAAGACGGCAAAAATCTGAAGTCAGTTGGACTAATTCTCTAGCAGGTGTTTGTTAAAGTACGGAGTGTGTAAATCATCCAAAAATGAAATTCAAAACGGTCGACTTCCTGTTAGGTTTAGGCAATGGCTCCAAGAGGCTTTTTTGTACAAGCAAGCCATTTTGCCACGCACATTCACGAAACCCATAAAATACAATTTTTTTTGCCGCGCCTGAATTATATGCAAAGTTTGGTGAGTTTTCAAGTATGTTTAGGCCCCCAAAACTGAGATTACTTTGCAGAAAAAAGAAAGAAAATAATCTCTTCAGTTTCAATAGGGACTTTGTGCTGTTCGTGCTCTGACCCTAAAAATAATAATTCCTTCAGTTATGTTAGGGACCTTGTATGTTTCAGGCCCTAATATAGACATCCACCAAGTTCCATAGAACATATAATAGTGACATAACACTACATTAAAAAACAGTCCATTAATATATCTTCAGACACCTGTATAGGGGTACCAGGGGGTGGTGGCGCCGCAATGGATAAGATTCCTGCCTTTGGTGTGAGAGACCCGGGTTAAATCCCCCACTGTGACCCATCCACCATTGTGTCCCTGAGCAAGACACTTAACCCCACATTTCTCCAGAGGCGTGCGACCTCTGACATGTAGAGCAATTGTAAGTCGCTTTGGATAAAAGCGTCAGCTAAATGAATAGAAAAAAAATGTAAAAAATGTATATATATATATATATATATATATATATATATATATATATATATATATATATATATATATACACTAAGGGGAACCAGCCTACTCTACATTCATCTACATTCATCCTTGAAAACATCAGTAACCAAGGACTTAAACATACAAGCACTTCCAACCTAGGCCTAGCCTAAGGCCCACCTCAGCATTACCCATGCTGTCTGATCAGCATCTTGCAGGAAGAGCAAATGAGTAGATGTGACTATATTTATTTATTATTTATTATGTATTTATTTTATTTGCATGTATGTAAATTAGATGTATTCTTATGGCGCGCATTCGCACACTGCCAGGGTTTAACCTTGGCAACCCCAAATCCTGCTTCATAGTACAGGCATCAGAGACAGGAGCCAGAGAAGGAGACCATGCCAACACACACAACACACACACACACACACACACCATACACAAGTGCAGAGAGAGAGAAAAACAGACAGGGGAATACTGAAACACACAAGGGAACCCAAGGGAGACTGCAGGCAACTGCATTATACACATGTAACAACACCATTGTGTTGTGTATATAATTTTGCCAGGTTATAAAAGTACATTCTCATAATTGATTAAAAAATTTTTAGCAAGCAAAATCAATCAATCAATCAAAGCAATGCTATGCAATGCTGTTAGTAACCACTGTACCGTACAACCACCGTAACAATCAGGTCTTTCATCCCAGTTGCATCAACCGAAACCTGGTAACACTACTTGAATGTGTGAGTTCAGAAAGGAATTCTCCATGCTGTTATCATAACCAGTGAATCACACATGAGAGTGTTAACTTGTTGCCATCAACCTGCTAGAACTATTGCGGAGCTTTTGATTGTTTACTCCTCTTGTGCGTTATGAGAAGGGGAAGTACAGTGTATCATAGTCGAGATGTTGTGATGTTCTTTAAGTTTGATGATGTGGAATTTTGCGGTGGAACTGATTAAACCAGATTGCAAAATAAATACTCGTTTTTTAAATCCTCACTAGCTTTATTGAATACTTACTATTGCAAATAACTTAAGAGGTAGAAGTAAAAACAACAAGCTTGTGAAAATGATACTAGACGTTGAAAATTTTACACATGAAGATCTGTTTACTTGTCATGGAGAGCAGTGCTCAGCATGTCAAAGCCGTGGCGTCTGACTTTTGAAAGTTTGAAATAATAACCCCGGTGATGTCATCAAGGTTGTTTCCTCTTGGGACTACAAAAGCTGAAAACCTGTTTGACAAGCTGGGGCTGTAGAGTTTGAATTCCTCATTATGTAAATTTTAGGATCCACACCAGGAGCGAAAAGTCAGGCTGCTAATTTCATTTAGATTTCTCTCTCTTCAATCTTTTTGAAGTCTCTCAATTTCCCTAATTTTATACAAGATTTAATTACTGCAAGCACTATGTTTTGTCATGACTTCTACATGACTTTCTCTAATTCCCCCCATTAGCCACAATGTTCTTCCTTCCTTATTTATGTTTGTCTGGTTTACTGAAAACTGTGTAAAGAAATGTATTGTACTGTGTTGTACTGTGTTCTATGTGTTATGTGTCTATTACCCAATGTCTTGATTGTCTCTGACCACCACACAGACTGTCCCCGATATGTAGGAATTACATCAAATTAACTTTGTTTCTGTTTTTCTCGTCAGGACCCAACATTTTTGGAAAAAAGGGATAGGTGTGAGTACCTAAAGAACAAGCTCTCCCACATCAAGCAGAAAATTCAGGAGTACAACAACAAGTCATAGACTGGAACAACGGCAACTTAACATTGCAGTTCAATACTGCCTTTAACGCACGTGGAATTCATATGCAGTCTGCAACTATATAACAAGACATGCTCATCGCTGCTGTTAGTAATGACAGACCAAGGTAGAAACATCTTGAGTGGGTGGAACTGTCCATCTACAGAGTGGTAAAAGGAAAAGAAAAGGCAAGCTTCACCAAAAGTGGGATCTGAAAACATGAACCGAAGGCCGACAGCTGGGAAGTGCAACCTAAATACATGTTGTGTTCAGTATACGTACAAACAGCATGTCCTGATGCAGATCACATTTTAAAGCAACTTTTTGGGAAATATGCTTTTTTTTGCCATTTTATCTGACTGTGTTTAGCTCATAGCAGCAAACACCAGAAGCAGAGGTACACTGCTAGACTAGTTTCACCAAGAGACCCAAGGCCTTATATTGATGTTGCTATGGACATGTTATACACCTCATTTGATAACAAACTATTTATACAAGAAATTATCTTGTGAGTGTGAGTAAGATGACTATCAAGCACATATCCTAATATGTGTGACTGTTCCTGGTGTAAAGTCTCCTAGTTAGTCGTTCTGCCTGAATACTATAGATTAATGAAACGAGGAAGGTGATGTAACGATGTCTGACTCAGTGTTATTGAAGGCTTTATTTTTCACTAAGAGTAATCCCACTGCAGCAGACAGAGATGTCAGTAGAAGTGTGTTGTAGGTTAGTTTAACAGCATTTATTTTTGGTCCGATAGGATGTACTTCAGTGCTCTGTTTGTGTTATACTGTCGAGGTTTAGCTGCTTGCCGTAAAGGTTACTGTGTGCTGTTGTTATTGTTTTTTTTACATTGAATTTCCTCTGTCTAGTAGTGTTTTTCAAACTATGAGGCTCAATGTGAACAATTACTAAAACTGTCCCTCGCCCCGAACAATATAACGGATGGGTATTTTTAGATTAGTTTTAGTCACTCCATTTGGAAACTCTTATGTGTATATCTTATGTGTATGTGCATTGATATGTTTGACGTGTATGTTATTGGTTTGTGTCACAGCTGGTATGTCCCACTGGTTTATGACAATGAAGTATCTTTTTTATGTGTTTTATTTAGCCTTTTGATTGATGTCTCTGGTTCTGGTTTATGCCAATGAATTAAGCACTGTTTGAGTGACTGTTCAATCTGTCCATCCCTGTTTCAGTTCAATAACTGCACAAGCTCAGTTAATCCATGCCAATAAAGTTAAGACCATTCTAAACACAGTGCAATTAGAATAAAGTTATATGTTATTTTATCTATTTCTTGTAAATGTATTGTTTAATTTTCCTTGGTACAACTAGAAAATAAGTTTGCCAAAACAAATGTGTATTTTTCCTGATCTACAGTAAGTATATAGTCTGATACTCATACAAATTCACAAAGTACTCTTTAGCGTCTGGATGAGAGGAGATGCCTTTTTAACACGGGGTTAGTGTGAAACGGTTGTAGTTTGGTTAGGTTTAGGGAAGGTTAAGTTAAGGAGTTGCAGTCTGACATGCTTCTCTGTGCTTCCATTAGAGAAGTTACCTAAAGTGACGTGTCTGCCCCCCCAACCTCTTAAATGAATTCAATCTAAAGTAAACAGAGCAGCATAATAATCCTGTTACTTGTCATTAATAGAGGAAAACCTGAAGTGGTCTTTATTTTTTTCTTAGGTCCAACAAAAATGACCATTTATGGCTAATGATGGTTATTGCTGACAATGGCTAATTTCAAACATATGCATGACATAGGGTCTCTTATTTAACCTAAAGGTTAGAGAAGCAAGCTTGTGATCGGGAAGTTGCTGGATCAGTCCCCGGACCAGCAGGATATAATCTGGGTGTGGACAGTAAACCAAACAGTGCTCGCCCTCCCTCATTTACCACCACTGAGGTGCCCTCGAGCAAGGCCCATAACCCCAACAGCTCCAGTGGAGCTGCTTAGTGGCCAGGAGATCAGGCTGTGGTTGTACTGGGAAGCTTCCAGGTCAGAATCAGAAGCCGCTTTATTGTCAAGTAGTGTTCAACACATACAAGGAATTCACTTTGGTGAAAAGGTGTGGCTGTGATCAGGATCTTCATGCGAAAAAGAGGTTTCCTCTCAGTGAAGCTACCCTGAATAAGTAAAGGTTAAAAAAATTCTGAACATAATTCTGTCATTTGGAATAACCGTGACTTACTGTTCAAAAACAAATGTCTTTTCCTATATGGTTTAACAATTATATTCTATTTGTGAAGTGGAACAGCTATTTAATTCAGGAAGTCTTTCTATAAATTACTCAGAATTTGTGTCTATTTATAAAATCCCTGTCAACCCAAAATAATTTATTTGCCAAAGGTGTGATTATGTTATTTAAGGGTGACATTGAACTGCCTCTTTTTCCTTGTCCATTTACTATGAATGACGCCATAGTAGGATCAGTTAAATCAGTCCCTTAAACCCAAAACAGAAGGATCAGATCCCTCTGTCAGATATGTGAACCATTACTGGGGAAGGTTTGTCCCAAATAGCTGTTGGGAAAAAGTTTGGTCCTTAGGTTCAAGATAACAAATAAACCTTTGCAATGTCTGTTTTAAACCTCTTCTCCAGCAAAACATTAATTACAAAAAATAAGAAAATATTAAATGCTGTTTCTGTGGACTTACCATACCATACACAGTTGTGGACAGTAACTAAATACATTTACTCAAGTACTGTACTTAAGTACAAATAGAGGCACTTGTATTTTACCTGAGTATTTTCTTTTCATGCCACTTTCTTCACTTTCACTTTCTCCACTACATCTCAGACAGAGTTATGTTACCAACCAAGATTTTTACAAACAAAATTTGAGAATTTATAAATATGTTTTGTTATAAGTTAACCTACCCAGCAGTTTATACAAGTCCAGCTGAAACAATTACTTGATTAATCTATAAGTCAGTTGAAAAATTGTTTACTGTTTCCAGAGTAACTGTTCATGTAAAAACATTTCCTGGTTCCAGCTTTACAAATGTTACGATTTGCTGCTTTTGAGGTTTGGACTGTTTATTAGACAAAACAAGCACTGTAAAGTTACTTTGGGCTGTGGGTATCTGTGATGGTATGTCTCTCTATTTTCAGAATTTTTTAAAATCAAACAATCCATCAATTCATGGAGAAAATAAACAGCAGGTTAATCCAGAATGAAATTAATCATTAGCTGCAGTCAGATAGAAAATAGCTCAGAATGAATTGCAGCTCAACAACTCCAGCGGTAAACATTTTCCAGGGGACCATGAACGGAAGTCTGTAATGTCTTGTCATAATTATCATATGTTATATGAGGCAAGTTTGAGGCTGTGGGCCTCCTCCCAGGACAAGGGTGGGAAAAAGACATTGGCTTCTTAGAGCAGGTAAATGTGTCCCTCAGTAAGCATCCAGGAACCATTCTTACTACTGCAGAGGTGTGGTTCCCTTCTCTTGGTAAGTCTATTCCGGGAAATACTGAATAACCTGAGTGTCACATTCAGGGACACTGACACCATTTCAATCCAGAGTAGCCTGGAAGAACCAGACAGCATGCAAAGTTCCATGTCTAGCTCCATGTCACTGAACAACTCAGCCTCCTAAAATGGCTGCTGTCGTACCTATAGCCTGGAGGACTAGTTTTTGTTGAACTGGGGTGGAGGCCAATTTTTTTTAAAACTGTTTTCCTGGTGTCAGGTTTTGCAGCACTGGCAGAGTTTTTCTTCCAGTTAACTTTAAAGTGGAGCAGCACGGCAGCCTTAGAATTTTTAAGACATATTTTACATTCAAACTGACAAGACTTGAAAAATTGTCACACTCAAATTTTACCATGTTAATAATAATTTATTTTTTAAATTCATTTCAAATGTGTATGCGGGATTTCTTACACTAAAAAAAAATATGACTGAAAAATATTGATTGTATGAAAAATACATATAAGCACATAAGCTCTGTTTCATTCATTTTGATAAATGACAACACTGAATTTAATAAAAACGCTGTAAGCAGTCTAATTTAGTGAAAACCTGCGCTCAACTGAAACCCACAATGAAAACCTGATGATTGCTGTTGATGGACGTAGATAGAGGGTGTGGAGTCCCTGGAAGAGCAAACGGCGTGCTGCCTTTTCC
This sequence comes from Lepomis macrochirus, assembly GCA_024633595.2. NCBI lineage: Eukaryota > Metazoa > Chordata > Actinopteri > Centrarchiformes > Centrarchidae > Lepomis > Lepomis macrochirus. The sequence goes on along the minus strand of JALXJV020000005.1, from coordinate 2,373,388 downwards.
TTGTATAGCCTAATGTTATGAAAGCTGCTGGGGGAGAGGACAGGTTATTCCTGTATGACCTGCGTTGGAGCCCACGTGATCAGCACACACCTGTAGGCTACTCCCTTCGTACTCCCGCCCTGTGCGCGCGGAATAGCTACAGCGGGATGCGGTCGCGCGCCTTGTTGTTTGCGTTCGTCACCTCAGCGTCCGCTGTGTTCACCGGGAGTAGACGCTTCATCGTTACAGGTGGGTGAAATGATAACCTAATTTTGAGGACGGACAAATGTAGTAAGAGAAATTACACGTTAAAGCTTTTAAAGGAGCCTAGGGAAGTGTAATTAGGCTATAGCATTTTTAAAAGATGCCGTTATTTGATTTGTTCCTGCGTTTGTTAAACGGTTAGCCACTTTTATTGTCTCTTTGGGCTGTTTTTTTTACTCCAATAACCTGATAGCCTGAAGTTATTATTTTCTAAGGCTTCCTCATATATGAACCATTTATTTGGCATTAGTCTTTTTCGTTTACAGTAGAATCCTCTCTGTCGCCTAATCTTAATTAATTTGAAACTATCATATCAACTAATCCAGTGATATATATGGTCTATGAGAAAAGACCCGGATGTTTTATTTAAAATACGGCATGCGTTGTAGATTTAACAGGCTTAGTCTGACACTCTGTGAAACTAATTAAGTTAGCTCAGTTGAACCCAGCTCAGTTGGACTCATCTGCTGCTCGTCTCCAGCCTGTTTTGTTCCAGTATCTCCACCCACCTGCTGCTGCTGCTTTGTTTCACCACAAACAAACCTGAAGTCCCATAAGCAGCCTTTGCTCTTCTTATGGCCGAATAGCTGGAAAGCTGCTCATTGACAAAGATTTGAATCTTTGATTCTGAATGAAGCGAGCTATCTATCATAAATGAACATGGGATCTTACTAATTTGCTTCCTACACAAAATTACCACAAGCATAGCATTATATTTTCAGTGCTTTCTAAACCCTCGGGCAGCTGGTTTACATTCACATCAGCAGGGCTGGGTATGGAACCTCTATACTATTTTGGTACTAATAGAAATATGTTTATAGCAAAGAGTATCAAAAACTGTCAAGCAGCCTACTTGGCAGATTTATTGTCTTCCTTACTTATTATTTTTTAACATTTGTGGAAGATTTTTGACAGGTTTTGCACAGCTGCTTGTTTGGGCCGTGACATAACATTTGACGATAAGTTTCATAGAAGACTACTGCCCTAAATTTCGGTAGATAAAATCAAATAGAGTTTTAAGTTGTGATTCATTTGAAAGACCTCCACTACACAACAGCACCAACATTCTGAAGCACCCAAGTCATTCAGCTTCATTGTAATTAAATTCTCTGCCTAAATGGTTGGAAAGCACATTCAAACACGTTATAATAACGAAATGGCTGCTGTTTGTGGCGCCACAATGAACAGAGTTGATTGGACATTCTACAAAAGTCACTTGTGTTTTTGCCAAATCAGTAGTTGTGTTTTCATTTGTTTTTGTTTTTGTTGCAGGTTTAGTTCCAGTTGTAATTCAAAATGCCGAGGAACAAATACAACCCCCAGCCGTACCATTCAAGTGGTAGCAAACAGTAAGCTAACCTTCATTTTTACTGCATGCGTTACTGGATACATATTAGAGGACGACCGATTGATTGGTTTGGCTGATTAATCAGCCCTGTAATGTTTTACAAACTGTCTCTATCTGCAGTACTTGGCTCTGATAGTGGCCAATAGGGCTGCAACTAACAATTATTTTAATTGTTGATTAATCTGTGGATTTACTTTATTAGTTTGCTCCTTAAAATGTCGATCAGTGTTTCCCAAAGCTCAAGGTGACTCAAATGTCTTGTTTTGTCCACCACTCAAAGATATTCAGTTTACTGTCATAGAGGATGAAAGACACCAGAAAATATTCACATTTACGAAGCTGGGAAAAAATTAAGAGAAGACTCCAACCAGTTAATCAACTATCCAAATAGTTGGCTATTAATATAGTACTCAATAATACAACTAATCAGTTATTCGATTATTATTGGCCAATGGCTGCACATCCTCCACTCACACGTGGGTGTACTGTAGTGTTCAGTGCCTTTAAGCATACACACCCCCCTCCATCCCACATATGTGAGAGGTGAAAGTAACAAAAATGGATTAAAATGGGGGTGATGAAAATGTATTTGAAATGATGATGGGGCGGCTGTGGCTCAGGAGGGAGAGCGGGTTGGCCGTTAATCGGAAGGTCGGCGGTTCAATCCCCGGCTCCCCCAGGCTGCGTGTTGAAGTGTCCTTGGGCAAGACACTGAACCCCGAATTGTCCCTGGTGGCTGTTCCGCATCACAGTTTCTGTTTGAGCACACTCACTGTGTGAATGTGTGTGTGCATGGTGAATGCAGAAGTAGTGTCAAAGCTTTGAGTGGTCGAAAAGACTCGAAAGGCGCTATACAGGTACAGAGCATTTACATTTACATGATAATGTTCTTGGATGGAAAATCTATTTTTGTTGTTATTTATCTATATGAGATAAATCCGTGTTGTGAATTTCCAGGTGGGTGAAATAGGGGGAGGCGTCTCCCCGTCAAGAGAGACGCTGTGTGCATTTTCACACAAGGCACAGCAGCATAACTTAATATTAAACTAACTAAATATTAAACTGAACATTAAAAATCTTTGGTCAGGATCCAATGTTAATTAATGGTCTATGTTCTTCTCCACATCCGAAAGGTCTCGCACACAGTCTTGGTTCAGAGTAATTAATTAACTAAAGCAGCTGTCCTCTGATCAATCCTGTGCTCCATTAGAGCATCTAAATAATTTCAGAAGCTAAACATTAATGCTAAAATTCTGTTTCCTCTGGATAGTGTCCTTTGTCGTATCAACTTTATAAGTGCACTTTTTTAGCTTTGCTGCTTAAATGTTCCACGATATTTACTGTGACTTTACTGAACACATAGACACGTTTAACATGAGTGACAGTAGCCTCTCTAATCGTGAAAGAAAACCGTTAAGGAAAACACAAATGTATCATATATCAAGACACAATAAAGTAATTACCTGGCAATCTACAAGGACCGGCAGAGGTGGAAATCTGAGAAAATAATTAGTTGGATGGGAGACATTTAGATAATTTATGCGTACATGAGAATTCAAATAATGTTGGAGCCAAACAGTGCATCACAGCAATTTTGCTGCTATAATCATGATAAAACCAGTGCAAACAGCTGCTGACATCAAATTATTAGGCTGTAATATCAACCAGAGCACTCAGTACTGATCTGTGGTTTTTACTCTCTCATATAGTAATAGTGCTGTGTATAGTGTAGTCTGCACATGTCATTCCACCTGTATAGTCCTGTGATCAGTGTTGGGTAGGTTACTTTCCAAATGTAACAGGTTACCTATTGCAAGTTACCCAATTAAAAATCTAATAGTAGTGTAACTATTTCATTTACTTTTTAAAAAAAATGTAAGTTATTAAATTTAATTACTTTTTGATTACGTCTCTATATTTCTAATGATTTTTTCAGCTGTTAACCATTTTCAAAAGACAGATTGAGAGGCAGTTTAACAGGCAAGTAGGGCTGGGCGATATGACGAAATATATCGTCTGCACGATATAAAATGTCTATCGTTTTATATAAGGCTCTATCGTTTACGCCACGATAAGGCGTTTTACGTCAAGGCGTTTTACGTTTTACGTTTACGTCAAGATGCACCTCACGGCATGCACGCTGAAATACATAAACAAACATGGAGGAAGACGGTAGTAGACGCGGTTCAGACCAGGGTAATTCTCAACAAGATGACCAGCCAACCCAAACCGAGGAGCTTGTTCCTAAAAGAGGGGCGACATCTGTTGCATGGACGTGGTTTGGATATAAGAAGACCGACGTGGACCAGACAACAGTTGTTTGTAAAGTTTGCCGGCTCCCAGTGCCAACAACGGACTCAAACACTACTAATTTATTTTATCACCTGCGCTAAGAACCACGAAAAGAATACAGAGAGAGTCAACGTGCAAAACTGCAAAAGCAGCGCCGAAAGTGGTGATGTAAGCTCAAAACAAACTACAGACACAGACGCTGCAACAGGCTTTTACCCGTGGCACACCATATAGCCATAGCTCCCGCAGATGGAAGGAGATCACTTCTGCTGTTGCCAAGCATATCTGCAAAGATATGGTTCCAATCTACACGGTCGAGAAACGCGGGTTTCACACATTGCAATTTTATATAGACTATTCATGAACTGAATTAACAGACAAATTGCTATATCGTTATGTATATCGTTATCGGGATATCAAATGAGCTATATCGGGATATGAAATTTTGGCCATATCGCCCAGCCCTACAGGCAAGTGGGCGTTGCAGCACATTCAAACATGAGAGCCAATTAAAGCATCAGAACAGGTTCAAACTTTACTTAACGGCTGTGACTGGAAATGGCAGAGGAAGACACTGTGCACATGACAGACATGCAAAGCAACAAAATGAATATTATTCAACATATAGCTGAGCTTTATGCAGACAATTTGTAACCCCCAGTGCAATCACAAAAATACACATCATAGGCTAGGATTTTTTTTCTCTGTAACTGTAATAAATTAAAGTTACATTTAATTTATAATTAAATCCCATAACACTGCCTGTGATGACAGTTGTAGGCTACATTTGAGAAGCTACTGTGTCATTTCATACAGGTACTGATTTTGCTCTCACCAAGCTGAGGTCTGACATGATATTCTGTTGAAGGCAAAGGTTTCTGGGTCTCTATGTAGTGCATGATAGCTGACATTGCTAGGGCAATTTCCACTGTACTGAAATTAAAGCTACCGTGAATTCTGTGTTCCCTTGCACTCTAATACATTTTTGAAGATTAGTAGGCCTATACCAAGATTTCCTTATCACATTTGCAAATCCTGATCATAACTCTTATTTTATTCAATTTTAGTGAGTAGTTAATGTGATCTTCACCCAGCCACGGTGCTGTGCCCACTGCCCAGTTCAACCCTTCACTGAATGTATTGTAAATAGCTCTATTAAAGAAACAAAAAACTGGGCCTCACTAATTTCGTAACCCTGGTTACGGCCTTGTGTGTAGGCCTGGTTGTTTCTGTGTTTTTCTTGAGGTTGGTTTGTAAAACAAACCAAAGAAGAATGTTTTGTTGATTGACTAATTGATTATCAACTAATTTATATACATATATTATATAATACACATTTGCATCATCAGCAGCACACATTGACCAAAGCTCCTCTGTCCTCTTCTGTTGCAGTCACAGCAGCAGACACAGGCACAGTGAGCTCATGTCCAACCCAGCCTTTTCCTACTACCCAGGAGAGCATCTGCCTCAGTTCTATCTCTGGAGTTCACCGCCTGGTGTGATGAAGATAATGTGCATCATCATCATCATCTTGTGTGTGGCTATGTTTGCCTGTGTCGCCTCCACACTGGCATGGGACTACGATATGAGCATGATGGGTCTGGGAGGTGGAGCTGGCGTGATCCCAGGCGGCTCATTCGGCGGCTCATATGGTGGTAGCAGTTTTGGTGGTGGCGGCATTGGCGGCAGCTATGGATATGGAGGAACGTACATGGATCCCGTCGCTGGCAAAGGCTTCATCATCGCCATCGCTGCCATAACCTTCATCGCTGTACTCATCATATTTGTGTTGGTTATTTCGAGGCAAAATACTGCCCGCTCACCAAAGTTCTACCTAGCAGCCATCATCATCTGCGCCATTTTGGCGATTCTGATGATGATCGCCACTTTCGTGTACTTGGTGGCGGTGAACCCAACAGCCCAGTCCACGGGGTCTATGTACTACAGCCAGATCATCCAGCTGTGCGCCCAGTACCAGACCCAGACCCAGGCCCAGGGCATCTTCCTCAACCAATACCTGTACCATTACTGTGTGGTGGAGCCCCAAGAGGTGTGAGACGTTTGCTTTTTTGGGAGGGTGTGGCGGTCATAGGGTCCTTTGGGGCAGTGTGTATATACTATATAGCTCCTTTACCAACAGGAACCCTGTAATGAATCTAATTTGTGTTCATAGATTATTCAGTTGTAGCCATATCCATGTCATTTTCATCTCAAACTGTTACCTGATTTATTTTGCAGTATTTTACAGTTTTATGAGAGACACAAATAAATACATACAGACACAAAGGTTGGGCTCATTGTAAATGTCAGCCCCAGCACTTGTGCTGTCACTGTGTCGTTGCTGACCATTTACCGAGGTATTATGCAGTGTTTTACTGTAGCTGTCTGAATGTTTCGTACCATCCAATCAGTCACTGGTTTTAATTAGTTGTTTACATCTTTATACACGATGGCAGCTATCTATAGATTATACTGAGTAGCCAGGATAGTGTTTCCAAATTCCTCACTCCTGTTGTTTGGGGTTAGTGCCAGAAGTGTCCCTTGTTATTTTAAACTGGGATTTTGGTGAACTAACAATGCAGTGTGGCGGTAGCAGCTTGGAACTGTCCTGACTCTTGGCTAGGGTGGGGTTAGCTCCCACCGTCAGACCTCCCTGTCATTTCGTATTCATGTTAGTGGATGTAATGTCAGCCGACTGATGAGATCTCTGGTTCCTACAGGCCATAGCTATCGTCCTGGGCTTCGTTGTGTGTGTGGCCCTCATCATCCTGCTGGTATATGCAGTCAAGACTCGCTCCACGATCAGGCGCTGGGGTCACGACCGCATTCTCTGGGAGGAAGTGAAGGTCCTGAAAGTTGGAACACACAACAGCGTCGGGGAGTGGGTGAGTGTGTTCTTTTTGTTTGTGTGATAGAATCTGAGTTACATGTTTGCTGAAAAGCCTGGATCAATAAATATATGTTTTATTCAACCAACTAAGACTAAACATCAGAGTCATGTACTACGAAGGGAGTTGAACCTACTCAGACAGAATTCTGGGTTATCAACGAAGGTCAGAGCTTACGAGCTCTGACTGCCTTGATTGGTGTTAAATGGTATGATGCAAGTGAATAATAAGATGTAGATATAGTTTTTTTTTCTACATAGGAAAATATATGACTTACAAGAATGCAGAAACAACATGATACATTTCTTCAGACGGATGAGAAGTTATAAATGTGTGTGGGTGTGTGTGTGCTTGTTTCAGGTTAGAAATAGGGCAGGGAAGTTTCATTTGCAGTTTCTAGGTGTGGTTTGTTAAGCCACTCTTAATTATAGCATCATGTGCTGTGTCAGAATGACATGAAAAAATAAAAACATATCCAACAACTTGTAGAACATTAAACATCTAAATAACACTGTGAAATCCTAAGGAGGGGATGTACTAAAGAACAGTCATACAAATCTAAGTGCTCTTTCATTTCCAGTAATGACTTTTTGCTTTTGAGGACAGCGGTACAGAAGAAAAAGTTAACCTGAAACACTTCCTGACAGCATAGTTTTCATTCCAGGTGTGTGTACGTTTCTAGCAATGCACTCAGACCTGAAGTTTCTGCAGTTGTACTGGCTGAGAGACATTGTCTAAAGCCTCCTGTTGATGGAAGTGATGGTATCGGTATAGTATTCAGGCATGCAGGGAAAAGTAGACAAACCGGTTGGTCATGGTGACTTTCACATAGAGCCAGCATGTTTACCATAGAGAACCAGAGAACAGGTAGTGTAAACAGAGCGAGTATCAGAGAAACTTAGAAATTTAATAACAAACTGGGTAAAGCCATCAAGTCCTTTTAAAAGAAGTCCAGCACAGAGAAAGGAACAAAAAAGAAACACAAGCATCTAAATGCATCTGTTCAGAAAGTCTGGGGTCCGTCCGTATCGAGGACTGATGCTGACAATTTTAGAAATAAATACAGAAATAAATAAATGCTCAATAAATATATAAGCATCCCATTAAATGCACAAAAATAAATGTAGGCAGTAATTAAATTATGCATTTAGATTAAATGTTTATCTCTTTTTAATTAGCTTCTTTATTTATTCACTTTGGTTGCCAACTTTATTTATTAATTACTTCTTTTTTAAATGTATTTATTTATGTGTGTGTTTTAATATTTTTGTCTGTTTTATTCTTCCTTTGCATTTCTACCCTGTTTATTTCCACAATGGTTATAAATTTCTGCTTGAATCTTTTTATGCACTGTGCTACTAAACTTAAATAGAGTGTGTGTGTGTGTGTGTGTCGCTTGATGTCGCGTGTCTGTGTTGTTTTTTTCTGGAATACACCCTAATTCTATATTTTTTTAACCTTCTTTCAATTGTAGGGGAAAGACTGCTTTTGTTACATGATAACCCTATGTATATAGCTTCATTTTGTTGTTTCTGCTGATGACCTTTGTATAAGATGAGTTAGAGGTTTTTTAAAATATTCCAGAGCCACATTAAACTCATACAACTGTTTTCACAGACTGATGACCCCCTTTAATAGTAAACTGAACTTCATTTGTGAAATTGGTTTTGTCCCTTTTAGGAATTAAAGTTTGACTTTTAATTCAGGGACACAAAATTTAACCACAACTGAACTTCAGACTTACATTGATATCTCATTTGTCAAACTGATAAACACAGTGTCTCTTGCATTAGGTGAACAATGTGTCCGGTACCCCGGACGTGATGCTGAATGACCATAATGACAAAATTGGGGGGTCCAGGGACTATCTGAACCAGCTGGACCACAACAAGCCTCTTTATCTGCCAGGGTAAGCAATGCATCACACAGTATACCTCACAAGGTCCTCTCCTTTTTCTGCCTTCAGTTTGAAATGAGCCTGAGGAGTTTTCTAAAGGTCATCTGACCTGAATTGATGTGAAGAAACAATGTCCATTGACAGTCCAAGCTTTTGTGTGAATATTTATGCCCTCACTTGAAAGCTCCAGTACTTTAACCTCATAGCCATTGTTCCATTTCAGAAACAGTCAGGGGTGAATTTTTGGAATTTGTTTTATGGAGGGTGAGAAATGCAGCATTTGACCAGATGCAGATGACTTAAGAGATTAAGAATTTTGACTCTAAGCTAAGGCTTTTTTGGGATAATTGTAGAAACTCAAACTTCATTTTTACAGCATCACCTTGAGGTCAGTGGGTGTCATATGTGCCTGACTCATGGATGGAATTTGCAACCCACCTGCAAATTTTGGTGACAGTTTTTACGGAGAAAGAAAGACAACAATGAGAACAAAAACAAGCATTGCTGCTTGGACCCCTAAATTTAAAGAGGTTTTTTTTAATAGTTTCATGGAATTGAAATTAATTCATATCTTGCAATTTTATAAACACAGGCTGTCATTTAAAATTTCCAGACCTTTCCATGGCTTTTCAGATTCCATAAAATTTTAATGACCATTTTCTTGCAGTCTTGCTAACTATAATCTAGAGACTACATGTGTTCTCATTGAAGACACATTATAGCATATAGCTAGACGGATTTTAAAGCTAGTGCAGGTAATGATGGAGAACTAGCAAGAGACAACTAGAATTAGAAGTATCCAACTAAAAATACATAGCAAGTTACTAGCCTTGTATATATTGTGAGAAAGAGACTTTATCATTGTTTATAAAATACAACAAGGCCATGAAGGTGGTGTCATCAGCAAATTTTTCTGAGTTTGACGGACTGATTACTGGAGGTGCAGCTGTTTAAGTAGAGAGAAGAGGAAGTAGGGGAAGTTGTGCAGGTGATCAGGGAGTTGGAAACATGTTTTCCCAGCCTCACATCCTGCCTCGTGTCAGGCAGATAGTCTGATCCACCTGCAGGTGGGTTGCTAGACACAAGCTGGGACTGTTTGTCCTGCAGCAGATTTGGGGTGACAGTGTTTAAGGTAGAGCTCAAGTCCACCAACAGGATCCTGGTTTAGGTTCTTGAAGTGCAGTTGCTATAGGATGAAGTGGAGGGCCATGTTGATGTCGTCGTCTACAGAAGTGTGCTCAACAAGACTGCCACAAAAATGTATAAATCATTTATTCTATTTGCAGAGACTCTGAAATCAGCAGCTCTGTGGGGGTGCTGAAGCCCAGGGCAAAGGAGTATGACGCTGGTGTGGAGTCTGGAGATGACCTGGAGGAGGACTTCACCGTGTAAGTGGATGTGAAGGGATCTGATAACCAATAATAGTAATTATCATGAGAAAGATAATTAAGCTGCTTTTCTAGCTATGATGAATGACACTGTGACTGGGTTTGACTTGTATTTCTTCACCATCCATCCATCCTGTGTGTGCACTGCTGAGTGTATTTAACAGAGGGTGTTACTGTTAATGTCCAGTTTCCACATAATACATTTCATTCTGTTCTCATCTGCAGTTTGTTTCCTTCCATTGTGGATGAGCATGAGCGTCTGACCTACAAACGGGAGTTTGACCGGGATCACCAGGAGTACAAGAGCCTGCAGGCTGAGCTGGACAGCATAAACCAGGACCTGGCTTACCTGGACCAAGAGCTGAACAGATACCCTGAAGGCAGTCGACAGTTCCTGGTGAGTGTGGCAGTGCCAGTTTGAGTTGTGGTTCTTTTCAGTGAGGATGACCACTTCTACCTTCTTCAAAGAATAAGTCTACGATATGTGGCTATGATAAGAAATGCCATTGGGTTTAGATAAAAATGAGATATTGGTCAGTTAATGAGAACATAGAGAAATGATCCATATGTCCCTGAGAGTGAGTTTTTGGGTACTTTTGAACCTTTTTGTGAAGGACTACTGACACAAATTTGGCTTCTTAGCTTTGATTCATGACCATCTACCAGTAACAAGTTGCAATCCTTGATTTTTATTGTTTGATTTTATTGTAGAACATTACATTTAGGGCTGGGCGATATAGGCAAACATTCAATTCAATTCAATTTTATTTCTATAGCGTCAAATCACAACAACAGTTATCTCACAGCGCTTTTCATAAAGAGCAGATCGAGACCATACTCTGAAGTTATTTACAGAAGCCCAACAATTCCCACCAAGAGCAGCACTAGGCTGACACAGGCAAGGAAAACTTCCCTTTAAGAGGCAGAAACCTCGAAGCAGAACCATGGCTCAGGGTGGGCTGCCATCTGCCTTGACCGGTTGGGGTGAGAGAGAGAGAGCAAGAGAGAGAGAGAGAGAGCAAGAGAGAGAGAGCAGAGGGAGGCAACCTACACAGTATACACATAGAGGTACAGACAATAAAGGTAATGGTGCTATAGACTGAATGAAAAATGGTACAGATATTTATAGTAATGTTAATGATAATAATAATAACAGTAATAATAGCAATAGGACTAGTAATAGCAATTGCAACTGTAGCAGAGGGCGTCGAAAGCAGGAACATCGGGGCAGCAGGAGACTCCCAACCACAGATCCAGACTCCACAGCTCCAGAGCCAGCAACACCCGCAGGAAGCTGACAGGAGGGGGAAGCACACGACCACGGGAGAGGGAGAAAAAATCGAGTTAGTAACATGCATTAATGGGATGAGGTTGCACTCAGAGAGAAAGAGAGAAGAGGAGAGAGGAGCTCAGTGCATCATGGGAAATCCCCCGGCAGTCTAGGCCTATAGCAGCATAACTAAGGGATGGTTCAGGACTCACCTGAGCCAGCCCTAACTATAAGCTTTATCAAAAAGGAAAGTCTTAAGCCTACTCTTAAATGTAGAGACGGTGTCTGCCTCCCGAACCCAAACTGGAACCTGGTTCCACAGGAGAGGAGCCTGATAGCTGAACGCTCTGGCTCCCATTCTACTTTTGGAGACTCTAGGAACCACAAGTAACCCTGCATTCTGGGAGCGCAGTGCTCTGGTGGGGTAGTAAGGTACAATGAGCTCTTTAAGATAAGATGGTGCCTGACCATTAAGAGCTTTGTATGTGAGAAGAAGGATTTTAAATTCTATTCTGGATTTTACAGGAAGCCAATGCAGAGAAGCTAAGACAGGAGAGATATGATCTCTTTTACTGGTTCCTGTCAGAAGAGCCTGATAATAATGAATTGCAGTAATCCAGTCTAGAAGTAACAAATGCATGGACTAGTTTTTCTGCATCATTTTTAGACAGGATGTTCTGGTTTTTCGCAATATTACGTAGGTGAAAAAAGGCGGTCCTTGAAATTTGCTTAATGTGAGAGTTAAACGACATGTCCTGGTCAAAGATAACTCCAAGATTTCTCACAGTGGTGCTGGAGGCCAGGGCGATGCCATCCAGGGAAACTATATCTTTAGATAATGCATAATGCAAAACATGTTGTCTACATAAAAACATTCACATCATCCCTCCTCTCCCTCTCAGAAGTTTTTCCTTGCCTGTGTCACCTAGTTCTGCTCTTGGTGGAAATTGTTGGGCTTCTGTAAATAACATCACAGAGTACGGTATAGACCTGGGCCTCGTTTCAGAAAGCTGGATTAATGAAAATTCTGAGTATGTTAAGCCTAAAATGAGGGAAACTCTGGATTTTCCGTTTCAGAGAGCAAGATCAGATAATCCCAGATCAGTAACTCGCAACTGTGTACTGTGCTACTCGATTCCGTGTGACACCAAAGTTGCTGTAGTGTCAGATTCTGTCAAGCTTAAGGCCACTGTACAACAAGTCAAGGTACAGCGTAATGTGCGAAGTTGATGCTTCCTCTGCAGCCTGGTTTACTCTGGCTTGTCATGTGACCAGAGTGTAATCACAGCCTTTGCTATCATATTGCGATAATATCGCAAATGCTATGAATCATTCAGCCCTAATTAACCAGTATCTTTCTAATCTCAGGATGCCATGGATAAATATACCAGACTGAAGAACCTTAAGAGGGTAAGGCATCGCTTTCCAGCAGTGTTGTTCTTTACACTGAGGTTTTGTGAATAAAATGTAATTTTTTGAAATATTGCTTATCCCCTGCAGTCCCCTGACTATGAGATTAAGAAGAAGAGGTGTAAATATCTCCGGTCCAAACTGTCTCACATCAAGAGGAAGATCAGTGAATATGACCGCCGACCTTGAATCTTCACCTCTGAGCCCTTTACGCAGGGGAAGAGACAAATTGACAATTTCCCACCTCACTGTGTTTGAGTTTATCCTAAACTTGTATGACACTACAATATTGGAAGTCTTTTGCTTTATATTACCTCTGCATCACACCAATCAGCTTTTTCCAGAAGAGAAGGAAAATTGGTTTTGTTTTTTACTCTTGTCTTTGTCTTCAACCTGTGAGAGTTACATGGAGAACCATTTAGGTGTATGAGAATGTATTTTATTTACTTTCCCTTCTGAAGATGTGACATGAGATGTTTTTGTTTTAGCAGTTATTGTGATACATTTATAGCCTTTTTTTAAAAACATGTTTTTTATGTACAGTGAAGGCACAGCTATCATAAGACATGAATTTGCTTGGCATCATTAAGGCACTGACCGTCCCTTGTAAATAATGTTTATTTTTAGCCTTTGGAAACATTGTAAAATGTTCAGTAGTGCACTTTTTTGTGCTGTTTTCTATAAATGATGAAACCTCTGTCCTTGTTGTGTAAGTTATAGACAGTTGCCAATGTGGATTTTTAAAAGGGGGAAATGTAACTGAGTGATGGTTCCATATGTGCAATTAACATTTGTCTTTTACTTTAATGAATTTAATTTCTTATTCACGCGTTATGTAAAAGCAAATTAACAATCCCTACCACCTTGTCTATTTATATCATACATTGACATGATTTTCAATTAATGGGAATCATGCCTGCTGGGCTGTTTAAAATGATGTATGTATGTATATATTTCTGAGTGCAAAATGATCTGCACAAGATAAAGCAGGGATTTAAGCTTTTAATAAAAGAGTTATTAACGAGCTCATTTTATAACTGTATTTGAAATAACATGGGAGCCGTGCTGTTAACAGCCTGGAGGATGTTAACGGAATCACTGACAGCAAAACATGAACTGAGCGGATGCTTTTCTCTGAAGAGCATGATTCTTTCCGGAAACAAAACTCCGTTGCACCAGCTGACTGCCATAGACAAATGGCGCTCCCGGTATTGTTGGCACGACTCGCGTAGTGAGATAGTAAGTAGTGTCACCACATGATAAGATGTTAACTAGATGACAGAGTTATGTGTATCACTGTAGTCCCGTGAATTGCTGTAACTTAACCCCAACAACGCTCGTTAACAGACTTGTTAGCTAGCTAGCTAACGTTAGCTGTATTAAAAGTTTGTCACTTGTGGCCAAGAAATGAACGGTAACGTTATATCAAACTGCAAGGTTTGATGTAACGGAACATAACGTAATAATGTTGACTATGTCAGCAAGTAATTCGTCTTCGGACTAGCTTTTGTTTATAACGGAATTCTAGACTACCCGATAAGGTGTTGTGATCTGACAGGGTCGTGCCAAACTCCATTCAGTAAGTTCCACTTTGTGAGTCATTGGTGTTTTGCGATATACAGTAGTCGGCTCAAATAACAGCATAATGTTTACATGTGTAATTTAAACAAATAATTCCATTCCGTGTTTGCTTACAACTGAACAGTGAGTTTTTGTTAGTCTTTACTGCCTAACGTTACTTTGTAACCCAGTTCACAGTCTCTTTTGAGGATGATTGTTAAGCAGCCCACACGTTAACGTTACTCCTTGCTATTCCTCCGCCATAAATGGAGTTTGGACTTAACTTACCGCATGTATTAATGCGAAGCTGTTGTTTCCCAGATCTTTGGCTATTAGCGTTAGTTTAATTCTGGCCGGCAGACATGGATGAAGAACCAGAGAGAGCAAAGCGCTGGGAAGGGGGCTACGAGAGGACATGGTAAGAGCGTTAAAGTGGAGATTGGCAGGTGGAGGTCTGTGTTATCACTTGATGCAACATTGTGGAACTAATGTATTCTCATACAGGGAGGTGCTGAAGGAGGACGAATCTGGCTCACTCAAAGCCACGGTGGAGGAGATCTTGTTCCAGTCCAAAAGGAAAAGGTGTGTGTGTAGGCGTGTGTGGTTTGACACTGCGGTAACCGCAGACACAGTGTTCAGGCCAGCTGCTGTTATTATGGTATGGATGTTCTGCGCGAGGCCAAGGTCCGTAGATACGTCTAGAAAATGCACACGTGCTCTTTTATAATGTATTATTTTGTTATTATCATTATTGCATCACTTTAAAGAAATCCTACTTGGAAATGCCCTCCAACACCAGAACCAACACAGATACATTAATCTGAACTTTGAATTTTTACGTTTTGCAATAAAAAATGTGCATTTTTTTCATTATATTTTGGACCGTTATTATGACCATATCTGTGCAAAACAAGTTGGAAAATCTAGAGCAACAAACAACACCCAAAAAGCTTGAAGACAAGACCTGCTCTCAAAGTCCACTGGTGAGGAACTATAACTATTAGATCTGGGAAAAGTAATTTATTGATTTTACATTCACGACACAGCACTCCAGCCTGAGCTGTGGCGTGAGAAACCTTGTTAATATGACCTGAGAATTATTATAGATAGGATTATTCATGTTTGCCTTTTGTGTCTTAATTAGCTTGTGACATGTAGCTGTAGAAATGTACACAAAAAATAGGCAATGTGTAAAAACTAGAATATTCATTCACTCCTTCAGTTTGATTAACAAGCATTTCATTTAAGTCCAAAAGAAAAATCACCTCATTAACTTGAAAGGTGAATAGATTGCAATCCTAATTTGCTTGTCTTGAGAAGCTGCAGCATTTATTAACGTACCCACTATAACCTACACTGTACATTTTATACAACCATTTCTCTCATTTGATATACCTTGTATATACCACATTGTTGACATACTTGACATTAGAAAAAATTATAATAAAATGTTGTCATTCATAGTATTTGTTTTAGTGTCTCACTATGGAATTTGCCTGCCCGTTTATTTCAGTATGCCAGTCCTGATTGGCTGGTGATCGTGTGCACGAGCAGCGATTGACGCTGCGTTAGAGAGTCCTTCTGGCTCTGATTGGTTGTTTCCAGTCAGGCACGGTGGAGTCTTGCAATATATGACAAAAATTGGTTTTAATATAATTCCCTACACTACTTTAAAGTGCGTTTTCTCTAAGTTTGTGCTGTATAATGTTACTAAATTTGTGCCAGTGATAGCAGAAGACATAAGGTAGCAGATGCCATTTCAATGGTGAACAAAGATATTGAGGAATTAGTTTGGTAAAAGGTCACAGTTCATATAAATGTTTGGTGTTAGAGGGCATTTCCAAGCTGAATTTCTCCAATTGAAGCAATAATGTAAGAAAAGAAAGAACATGCACAGTTTGTATTTATTTTTAATTGGATGAATTACTATTATTTTGATTTTATTCATTTTTATTTGCCATATGTAAATTGGTTGTCTGACCAGTACAAAGACACTGGTCATCATTGAATGAATAATTAGTTGTTATTTTTAAGACTCCAAACACATAGTTTTTAGTCAGTCTTTTGACACTTCTTTTCCTTTATCATATAAATGACTTCTGATGCTCTTCCTTCTAACAGTAGTGTGTTTGTTTGTGGGACGTTTTCCCCTTGCAGCTGTATATTAGCTATATCAGTTATATCAAAACGCTGAGCACTGAGCAGTCCCAAGTAGAAATCAGTTCATTCTTTAAAAAAAGGCTATTGTTCCTACAAACTAACCTGCCATCTTGTTTACCTCATAGGGTGATAGAGAGCCATGGACAAGTAAGGCTTGGAATGGTGAGTCGGTCACGCCTACCTCCTACAGGACCTTGTACCTGAGTATCTGTGTAGTTCTAAACTCCAAGGTCTCGAAGGTCTCACATTAACATGATGGCAGTTGCTACACAGCATTCCTTTTACATATTTTCAAACACCAAAATACCCCATTATACTTTTTTTAATACTATTTTGGTAAACATTGAGGATAAGAATTCTTCTGACACATATCATCATCATCATCATCATCATCATTTATCTCGTTTTTCATTTAAGTGACAGCATAACCATAATAACCGTACAGGACTTAGTGTATT
Source organism: Lepomis macrochirus (assembly GCA_024633595.2). NCBI lineage: Eukaryota > Metazoa > Chordata > Actinopteri > Centrarchiformes > Centrarchidae > Lepomis > Lepomis macrochirus. The sequence goes on along the minus strand of JALXJV020000005.1, from coordinate 2,356,474 downwards.
TTGCTATTTTGTATGTTTTAAAATGTGTCATTTCCAAAAAAGAGGTTAAGGGATGTCCTGTGCTCTAGATGCGTCACCTCTATGTGGTGATTGACTGTTCAAGAAGTATGGAAGACCAGGACTTGAAACCAAATCGCCTCACCTCTACTCTAAAGGTAAACTGTGTTGCAGAGCCATCACATGGTACACCAGAAGCCAATACGGTCTGATCAGCTGTAAAGCACCCTCTCTTTTCTCCTGACTTCTTTCAGCTGATGGAAGCTTTTGTTGAAGAATATTTTGACCAAAACCCCATCAGTCAGGTATGTTTATACAATTCTGAGTCAGGTGCGTGTTTTACACTGAATGCCATTGAGACTTTACATTTAAAATAAATCCCCTCAGCATTTGTTTAAACATGGTTGGTTTTGGTGAGTTAATTGGAAAAACAGTTATATTCCTGAATAAAGATACAAGTATTAAGTGTAGGTCTGGACACAGGATTTGAAGGCCACTACACTTGGTCCTAATGCCTGCATAATATTACTAACGTAATAATTTAATTCATCATATTTTTTAAATTCTACCTGACCTATACTCCCCTGTGCATTACTTTATTGTCCTGCTGATATGGCAGTATACCCTTCAGACCGTCTGACAGACACAGAACCCCGTTTGGGACTGAACTCGATGAGACAAGGAGGCGGAGAGTGAAACAAACTGAACACACTTGTGATCAGACAGAAATCTCACCACAAATCCACACGCGTGTTAACTTCAGCACCTCTGATAAAGTGCAGCTCACTTTTCTAAACAGCAAGGTTGCACTTCAGTTTTTAGATGTTTAATATTGCAAATCTTTACCAGCTATGCGCCTCTCTGTCACAAAGTGGCTGCGGCTCACAGCGTGGGAGGGGGGTTCACTTGATTAATGTCACAGCGCTGCCGGTGTTGCATCAGCTGAGCGAAGCAAGTCGACGTTCCACTGCGTGAGAATAATTTATGCTCTGTGACCTAATAACATGTTTTTGACAGGTGGGCATTATCACCACAAAGAATAAAAGGGCTGAGAAGCTGACTGACCTGGCAGGTGAGGATCACATAAACTGCTAATGTTAGACTCCATCCCTCAGTTAGACTCCTGTACACAGAAAGCTTCAGTCTTCAGTGTTCCTCTGCCATCTGTTCAAACCTTCACTGTGAGCTACAGCCTCCAGTCTGTGAAGTCACCCCATGCAGCTTTAATAACGCGCTGTGATGCGTCGCTCTGTTTCACCGCCAGGAAATCCAAAGAAGCACACCGATGCTCTGAAGAAAGCGGTGGACACTGTGTGTGTAGGGGAGCCATCCCTGTACAACTCTCTTAACCTGGCCATACAGACCCTCAAGTAGGTCCTGCAGTGTGTTGTGTTTTTGGTTGGTTTCTGTGATAGTGCTAAACTCAGCTGGTGCCTGTCTTTGTATGAAGGCACATGCCTGGGCATACGAGCCGGGAGATCCTGATCATCCTCAGCAGCCTCACCACATGTGATCCGGCCAACATCTACGAGCTGATCAAGGTGAAGTCACGCTGTACCTCAGGGTGCACAATCAGCACTGTCCACTTAATACCTTAAAATGCAGGTTAGCTGCTGGGCTGATTAAACATCTGATGATTCATTTCATCTCGATGTAAATGGATCTCTCTCTCCCCACATTTCTGTCTTCGACTAATGTACCAAAAAGAATCTTAAAACAATACTGTCCTGTATAATCTTGTTCCTCCTTTGTCAGACCCTGAAGTCTCTGAAGGTGAGGGTGTCGGTGATCGGACTGTCAGCAGAGGTTCGTGTGTGTACAGTGTTGACCAGGGAGACGGGCGGCGTGTACCATGTTATCCTGGACGAGAGTCACTTCAAAGAGCTGCTGATGCTGCATGTCAAACCTCCTCCAGCCAGCTCCTCATCTGAATGCTCTTTAATACGCATGGGTCAGTAAACAGACGCTGTCTCAGTCTCTGATCTGCAGTTTTTAAAGGAACTGGAAACATAAAACTTGGCTGAACAAACTGGCATCCAGATGTGCCGGAGACCTGTATAATGCATCTCCAGTACTATATTGTATTTCTGTGACTCCTGTTTGGTAGCTTTGCATGATTCAAAGTATTTAGTCCACATCCAATCTTATTTTGCACTTTCCTCTTTAGGAAAGCCACACAAGCTTAATTTTTCATCACAACCAAAAAAGCACTTTCTTGGCAACAAAGAACTTCAAAGGACTGACGTATCGTCCTGCGCTGAGTGGTACAGACAGGCTGAGTTTAACTGTTGCCGGAGGATGGGGCTGCGCACAGATGACCATATATTGAAAACCATCATATGACATACGGAGCCAGGAGTAGAAAAAACTGTTGAAATTGGAGCGTACAGAACAGGGGGAAATCTGAGGTTCTGCCGCACAGGGATTTCTTTTAAATATGTTTACCTCATTATTTGAATCTTTGACCACGTTTAACATGAACATTTGACACTGATATTATTGATTAAGGTAGCCAGGATATGGGAATTTCTACGATACAATACCTTGAAAAATATTGATATTTGATACCATTTTCAATTCCACAGGGGAAAATTGACAGAACATTGATTAAATTACTGAATTTCATTATGAAAATGATCTAATCAACTTATCTTAGTAAGTAAAGTTAATAGTACTGTGTTAAGCAGGATGCCATCAGTTAATTTACTTCTGACCTGAGCCACGTTTCTACCAAAGTTACCCCAAACTTTTTTGTCTAACTAAAAGGTTCCTTTAGCCCACTGTGGTGTGTGTTTCCACCGTGGTCTAAAGACCTACAAAGATTAGGCAAATGAACCAGCTGATGTAGGCCGATATGCCATAAAAAGCGATGGCCTGGCATCATTATTTACTAACGACTATCCACAAGCAAAATTTATAAATGAACATAAGATTTGTTTGGAATATAATTAAAAACTATAGGCTGTGCTTGACCATTAAAGATAGCTTTTTGTGAGTATAATGTATAATTGAGAGACACAATTTGTTACAAATTTATTACCAAACTGGATAAAGCCATCAAGTTAATAAAAGAACTCCAGCACAAAGAAAGAAACACAAACATAAAATCGCGTCAGTTTGGAAGTTTATTAAAACATTTCCAGCTGACAACAGCTGCAGATCAGCTGGTAGGCACTCACGTCTGTGTCCGCCGGATTTTTAATGAGCTTTACCTGCTGTAATCAGCTGTTCCGTTTCCAAAACAGTTTGTTTTGGAGAGGAGTAGACCGACTTTGGCTCCTTGTGGAAACCTCATGACCGATTAAAACTTAAAACAACAATTCCGGACCCAGTATTTAGCGTAACTCCATCAGCTGTTTGCTGTAAACACACCACTGCACGCTGGCTGCTATATCTGAGCAATAAATGTAATGCCGACGTACAATCTAAAGCCAACATCGGCGAGACTTGTGTGTTATTTGACAGTTGATTGTGATTCATCAGTTTGCAAACAATGGTGGAAAGGAGAGAAGCAGTTGTAGAAAAATAGCCGACATTATTGACTTAAGTCCAGTAACCTCTAATCGACCATTCAGAAGTTTACTGCAAAGCAAGCCCCCCCCCCACAAATGAATGGTACATTCAGAAAGTACTAAGTACTACCAGGGACTTTTTGGACAGTGAAAAAAGACCCTAGAAAGACCCTGGAAGCACACTGAAGGGGATTTACCTTAGTTTAGAGAATAATAAATGTCAGTTTGGCAAACAATAGGACAACCATCTTATCAAGCTACACAGCCATCTTGTTAATACCTCAGTGATGCTGAAAGGGGAGACGCTATGTTGTTTTCTTGTGTCGAGGGTTGGCTTGAGTTTGAAACAATATCTCTGAATAATACTAAAGTTCAGAGGAACACTTGGAACAGTCCCTCCCAATTTTACCCCCAGCATCGCTAGAACTATGTGAAATTAAACAGGGAAGGCAACAATAAAATGTTTTATTTTTGTTTTTATAAAATACATTCATAAAGGCCATTGCTCCTAGGACTGGGCAATATGGCCAAAAATGTTATCACGATAAAAAAATAACATTTGATCATTTCATATTGATAATTATCAGGAGAAATGTTAAATCATTATTTCTTTAAGTTTGAAGGCTACTAAAACTATAAAAGCAACCACTGATAATTTGAATCTGTGTGTTCTCAGGTTTCCCTCAGCACACCCTCGCCTCTCTTACTTACCAAGACGCCAAGCCTTCATTCAGCATGGCGTAAGTACAAGACAGTGTGATTTGAATATTGTGGGCGGGACTGTGGGCAGCCACTGTCTGTGTGCTAGAATGAAGACATGTTCTTTGTACTGTCTCCTAGTCACCTGGACAGTGGCAGCGGGCCGGGTCTGTCTCTGGGAGGATACTTTTGTCCGCAGTGTCACGCCAAGTACACAGAGCTTCCCGTGGAGTGTAAAATCTGTGGTATGTCTGATGGGAGGATTCAGTTTGTGCGTGTCAGTGTAAGATTAGAATGAACAAGGGTTCATTTTATTCCTGTTGCAACAAAAAGAACTGCATTTCTTTTTGCTGCTTTTTCAAAAAGCCCCATAGCTTTGACTGGTGTGTTTCGGGTGTGCTGTCTTCAAGGTTTGACTCTGGTGTCGGCCCCCCATCTCGCCAGATCCTTCCACCACCTCTTCCCGCTCCAAGACTTTATAGAGAGTGCTGTGGAGGAGCTTCAAGGAGACAGGTTGCTATGATACACACAAACACACACAGATACTGTGCCACTATGTATGTAACCTGTTATGATTTTGTTTTAGGTTCTGTCAAGCTTGTCAAGGGGAGCTGAAAGATAAAAGTGTAAGTACAGTAGCTGAGTGTATATATATTCTGTCACACCCTACTGGATATGTAGAGGCCTTGTAGAGGGAGAAAATACCCCCCCCCTTTTCTTTACAGTGTTTACTCATCCCAGAAAAAGTACTATTCAGTTTGTAAAATATAAACGGGATGATGTACTTGTGTACCTATGATTCCCAACCAGAGGTACATGTTACACAGGGGGTACTTAGGTGTAGATAGAAGTGATCTGATGAAAACCTATGCCACAGTATAATTATTTATTTAAGGTACTTTATTCTCACGTACACATAGCGAAATTCATTCTCTGCATTTAACCCCTCCCTTAAGGGAGCAGTGGGCAGCCACTGTGCAGTGCCCCGGGGCCAATTGGTCTGAATTGAGAACCTAACATGTCTTTCATGATGGGGGAAACTGTTGCAAAGTCTACACAGAAAGGCCCGGGACGACTGGGGTTCAAACCTGTGACCTTCTTGCTGTGAGGCCACAGTTCTATTCACTGGGCCACCGTGCCGCCCTAAATTATATAGCAACAGTAGAGGGATGACAAGAAATGAGGTAAGAGAGAGATGGGGATCAGCACACAGGTACAGGGGAGATGTGAACCTTGCATGATGAGCTTCATGGTGTGTGCCCTGACAGCTCAGCCACCAGGACACTTTGTTGTCACATTTACCACTAGCCTTCCAGCTGCGGGAGGCCTAGCATTACAAACTAGAGGTGTAGTGGAGTTTGAAAGATGTAGGTATTTATCAGACATGGAAGATTTAATAAAGACACGGTATTGAGTTGGAATACAGGAACTGTACGATCCAGTATCTTCAGAGCTTGACCCATCCTCAGGACTAAAAGTCAGGTCAACTTGCCCTCTGCTTCAATATTGACCATTCTTTTTTTAAGTCTGTCTTATTAGTCCCCCAACTATAGCATGGTCATCCATGCTTTTATTTAATCTAGGTTGGATTATTGTATTCAGGGCTAAGCCAAAAAACTATCTCACGACTTCAGCCAGTACAAAACACAGCCGCTCGACTCTTAACTAATACTACAAGACAAGATCACTTCAGTCCTGTTTTAGCTGCTACTGGTTACTTTGTTAGTTTTAGTTTAGAATTGATTTTAAGATTTTATTGATCACTTCATGGTTCTGCTCCCATTGTGGCTCCCCTACGACCAGAGTGCGGCCTCAGGTCCTCGGGCAGAGCTCTGTTAGCTGTTCAGGAGTCCAGGCTCTAGACTAAAGGTGACTGGGCTTTTGCAGTTAGTTATCACTTCTCAAGACATACTTTTACAAAAAAGCCTTTTATTAATTTTAGTGCATCCTGCCATTACTATCTTGTCCTATATTTCCATTTTAACTGCATCACTGTTGCAAATCTTACCTCTTTTAACTTTTATGTAATTTGAAATTGCTTGACTTAATTTTCCTCTTTCTTGAAATGTTTTTAATTTATCTGCTCTCTCTCTCTTGTCTTTGTGTTTGTAGATATTTATCTGTCCATCATGTCGCAGTGCGTTCTGTGTGGAGTGTGATCTCTTCATCCACGACTCGCTGCACTGCTGCCCCTGCTGTATTCACAATCAGAGCGCCCCCTGAAGCTGAGTCAGACTCAGCGGTCAATGAGGGCTCAATGAATTTGCTCTTTTTGGCTCATCATATCCTTCATATCAGTGCTGTCCACCTCTGATGGGACATGTGATACACACAGGCTGTCAGTAGACCATCCAAAATGGTCAAAGGTGTTGAAAGATTGCCACAAAATACTGGATAATTTCCGCTGATCCACGTGGTAGTTGGGAGCAGTTGTTTTCTTGCTAAAGACGATACTAAGTTGGAGCAAAGCTCCTGTCTGCTCTGTGAACTGCATCTGAGCCATTATATCATGTCAGAACTGTTTGTGTGCATTGTTTGTACACAGTTTTTTACTACAATTCTGTTGGTGACATGGTAATAAACATATTTTCTGAAACTGAAATGTGTTGTGTATGTTCAGAACAGGCCTTTATCCAGCTGGTCATGTTTTCCACTTTCCCAACTCTTACATTTGCTATGCTGAATCTAGGGTAAGAGGTAGCGCTGTAGCTAACCATCAAGATCTAAATAAACTTTATATTCCCCTGAGCGAAATTTGTCATGGACAACAGTGCCACACAAGGCTGCAGTAACAATCCATAACAGCATATGGACTTCAGAGTCACACGCATGAATACTATGGCAAGCTGTTTTAACATTTATTCCTTAAAACTCACCAGTCACTATTTAAAAGCTACTTGTACTTATTTATTAGTTACTTGTAACTATTCCTGTTTTACTAGTAACAATTGATTAGATACTAGTAGTTTTTAGTTTGTATCAACATTTTTTGGTTACTAGTAACAAATTGCACATGGCTGACCAAAAAAATTATGCAAGTAAATTCCGACTTCTGAACTACTGTTTTTTTAGAGAACATTTACAGAACATAATTAAACCGTTACTAAATTAAAATTGATTTGAAAAACCGCGAAAAAAGAAATGGCGCCGTGATACATTTGACTGCTTTTAAATCCCGTCTGAATGCGGATAAGAGTTGTATGATTTTTAAGGGGACAAATGAATGGTCAAAGAATTTTCTCCAGTAGAAGAAAATTGACGAAGTGATGTAACGCCGTAAGATGGCAGTGATACGACCTTATGCTGCGTTCCAGGCACCTCGAAACTGGGAAATTTGCGACGTCCAACTAGAAAAACTATCCTGGAACGCCACTTGAAGTCAGATTTCCTACTCGTGAACTCGGAGAAAAAATTTGTACCCCGACTTCACAAATAGCAGCCGAATGACGTCAGAAAACAATGTCAGCGCCCATGGAAGCACACTTTGTAAATGCTAAACCATAAACTAAAAGGCAACGAAACGTATATTTGCATTTATTTAAATTAAAATAATAGATACGATCATATAGTAAAACCTGTTCTGCATGCACATTGATGTATAAATATGTTTTGCACATACGGTAGCTGGCTACAGTAAAGAATCTCATAAAGTCGTTCCAGGATAGCTTTTCTAGTTGGAGGTCGGAAATTTCCCAGTTTCGAGTTGCCTGGAACGCAGCATTAGACTGTGGATGCGACGTTGCCAGCTGGCATGACGTCTGACGAAGAAGAAGAAATCGTCATTTCCGGTTTTTCCGTGATACCTACTGGCGGGAAGCTGCTGTGTAGTGCACTTTCTATATGATAGTGCAGCGTCCACTTTACTGACAATGGCCCGCATTCTGAACGGTATCGTGGCGGTGTGTCCTGACCTGGGTATCGGGAAAAATGGAAATCTGCCCTGGCACCCTGTTAGACTCAAGTAAGTCACTTTGGTAACGTTAGACGCTTTGGTGGACTAATCGACCCTTTAATTAACGCTTCAGTAACGTTACCATACGCTCTGTAGTTGTCCAGCTTTAGCATTACGCTGATGCACGGGGCAACTTTTATAACAGCAGCGCTGGGCAACGTTCCCGTCAATGGTAATGACTAAAGATTACTATACAGTATAATCCCCCCGCCACTTTCCTCGCCCTGTGGCTATCCGTTCAAAACATTGTCGGACTTGCCACAAGCAAGATCGTCCAGCAACATTGCTCAAAAAGTTGCCCTGTGTATTATCATCAGCTTTAGTGTTGAACTTTACACAACGGAAGAGCACGAGCCATTGAAAGTCGCGCGATACCAGCAGCAGTGACTTATTAACTTTATTAACTTTGTCAACTATTTAATATGTTCTTCATTTATAGTAACGAATTCAAGCACTTCCGAAAGATGACAGCGACTCCATCAGTAGAAGGTAAATTAGTTCACCTTTTTTTCAAAATAAAATAAAATAACTCTAAAGGATGAAACAGATCAGAACATGTATTAGGAGATTCAGGCATTAACTTCAAAATAAGTTTCAAAATCCATCACTAATGGTGCCTGTAACTTTGCTTCTGTTCTTCAGCAGCGAAGAGTTAAGTGTTATTGCTGTTGTGGACTGGGAGCCAAATATCGGATGAGCATTGTAGCTCTGTCTGTAGTAGTCATGTCTGAATAAAACCAAAATGACGTTAATGTAATGGACGACATACAGCCATCACTTTAACACGGCGACCCAAAGTGTGGTGCTGGTGGTGTAATAGTGTAATAACTACAACAATTATTTTTTGTGGAACTTTTCATGAAATAAAAACTTTCCTATGTAAGTTTAATATAAGTTCTAAAAATGTTATAATAGCTACTCACACACTGGTGTGATGTTGTTTGTTTGTTTTTTGTCATGAAAATAACCCCCCTCCCTCCATACGGTTCTGCACACAGGTGAAATGTGGATTGCAAAGTTTAACCATCACAGTCTGAGAAAAAGTTTTACTGCCACTGTTACTTTTTAAAAGCAGTAAATATATATTGTTACATTGTGATTAGTGAAAAGACAGAGAAGACCGATGCATGATGTGTTTAAGCGCAGTGAGTGGGTAAGGGGAGAGTGACTGATTTAAATGGCATCGCTTTCAAGAGTGTCACTGAGGGAAAAGCCGTAGCTGTGACTTTGGGCATGTTCACGCTGGTGTAACATGGACAATGCGCTGCTTGACATCATAGAAACAGATTCAATCAGAATCAGATTTTGATGTTTATTGCACCTTTAGTAATATCGGCAGGCAAACCTTGAGCAACCTGGTCAGCATCTAGAAAGGGGTGCGTTTCCTAAAAACTTTGGGAACCACTGCTTTCACAGATAGTTGAAGCCAGTAATGTGAACATAACTTCCAACTAAGACCCTCATAATCTATACTCAGCCAATTCAATTTTTGCTTGTTTTTACACATATAGGACAGTATGTGAGTGTGAGCTTTGCACAGAATAAGTTGTACTTACGTATGACCTGCCTGTACCACGTTAAGTTTACTTGTAATGAATTCAGACCTTGCTGTCCTGCAGGCAAGCAGAACGTGGTGATCATGGGCAGGAAGACATGGTTTTCCATCCCAGAGAAGAACAGACCTCTGTGCAACAGGATTAACATCGTCCTCAGCAGGGAGCGCAAGTATGCGTCACGTGCATACAATGCTCTTACACACCAGTGTTCCAGTGGATTCTGGGGATCCATCTAAATAGTTTTTTCTCCTGGTTTTCAGAACAAGTGGGGAAAAAAAGGAATTTATAAAGATTCTTCTGGCAAAACCTCTTACATTAGCCATTTCCACCTATTGTTAAAATACATCCCGGATCAAGATCGTATCTGCATATGATTTTAACCTGATTACAATTATGTGTCTCCAGTGTCCAGACTGAGATCCAGTTAAGATCTGATCGCTCTGTCCAGCTCCAACAATCTAACCTCACATTGTCCTCTTGAATGTGTGGGTCCAAAAAATGCTCTATCACTATAGACTGTATATTTTATGTATGTACACTCTGTCCTCAATACGTCTCGGGTGCAATTACACCTGTACTTTCATGAGGTCGAGCACCAATTGCAATCTGATCACCCAAAACACATTTAAATGCCATGTGTAAGGCCTGTTTGTGTTCTGCCTGTTCTTAAAGGTGTCATATTATGCAAAATGCACTTTTCAGCATAATTATCTCCTCTGTCCCCCAAACTGTGCGAAATGTTCCGGTTCTTTCTTTCTAAGAACCATAATTGACGGCAAACACAAACATTCATGTAACTTATCTTAAAATTGTCTTTCTAGGATCTCCATTAGCTTTGGCTTTTCTGACTGGGGTCCATTCAACTCTATGTTCATTATAAAACACTGCCAATTTAAAAAAACTTTAATTTTCTTCAAACTGCAGCAGGTTACAAGACCTTCTCTCACTCAGACACATCTCAAAATAAAAAGTGCCCCAGGTTAGTGAGTAGGTGTTAGTGAGTTTAAATGAAAATAAACTGCAGTAGGCTGCAGCACAGCTCAGTGTGCTGCTGGCTATTTATAGTAGCATGTTATTTCTTATCTCACCATTTTAATTCTACTTAATTTTCCACCTTACGTTAGTGTTTACTCTCAAACTACAGTAACCAGCTCAACTTGCTTTTCCCTTCAGACATACACCTACATCTGTATGTCAGATCAATTCAGCTTTATTGGGATGAATGTAAAACAATAATATTGCCAAAGCTACACATTCTGTCTCTCTCCCTCGTCTACATTGTTGACTTTATATGTCTGCAGTTTTATAGGTAGGTAGATACATTTATTTTTTCACAATAAAACAGGTTATAGAGTGAAATTGAGATTGTAACTCCCTTCTGCTACATAGCAGACAATATACATTAATATGAAAGCAATCCTAAAAATGGTAAACAGAAATAAACTATAATGAATGGAGCAGTGCTGAGGATGAATCTGAGTTTTAAGTTTGATAGCTTAGGGGAAAAGTCTGTTGGTGCGGCAGCAGAAACTTCTATATAGCGAGCTATCTTAATCTTAAAAGCCATGTTACGTTATGAGCTACAACGTTTTGTTATACATTTTTAGGGCTGGCCCGAATGTCATTTTTTGAACTTCGATAGTAATTAAGAGCAAATAAAAGAAGCTTCTATGCGTGCCGAACCGGGTTGGTGGCTGCTGTACAGAGCAGAGGGCTCTGTAGCAGAGAGTCTGATCCAAGTGGGTTCAGAGCAGAATCTGAGAATAAAGTCGGGGGGGTTCCGGGCAGAGAGTGCATGGGATGAGCAGCGTTTCCAGTAGCGGAACTAAATCTAACACGTTATTATGCAAAATTCACTTTTAACTTTAATTATAGCAACAAAACACTTTTTCTATAATATAATTAATTAGGCTAATTTAAAAGCGTTCACTGTGTTGCTGTTTGTTTCCAGCCGACAGTTTGATACTGATTAATTTTAAAATTTAGGACATTTGACTGTTTTGATCTGGAATGAAATTAAGCAGTTGGAAAATCAATGAACACCAAAACTGCCACAGCACTGCTGTCATCACTCAGTTTAAAGTGCTCCCACACAGCTGAGGGGTTTCATTTCGTTTTCCCCCTGATGTGAACTGGAGTCAGCGGAGGTCAGGCGCATGAAAAAACCCTCTAATCGAATCTCACAATTGAAAATCAAATGTGTACCCAACAGTCGAATATTCGGGTCCAGCCCTATACATTTTTTGCTTGGTAAATAGCAATGAGAGTAGTAAGTAAATATTATACACAATGATGCTATTCACTTTCCAGATGTGCTCTAACTTTACAATCATAAATGATGCATTGCTCATGGTGATGTTTACAGCTGGGAAACATGTTTCTGTAGAGGAAGCAAGATTAGAGAACACCAGACAATGTTTTAGTTACTTTCTAAAGAATTCTTCTGTCTGTGTGTGAGGTGGCGGCTAATCCGCCCTAGACTGTTATAAAAACAGAGTTTTGTGAGATGTTGAGTTAGAGGAAACTATAGAAACTTTGGGAAACGCTGTCTACTACAAAATCGTTATTGTTGGTCCCCTCTTGTAAATTCAGCAGATGTGACACTTGAAGTTGTTCCTTTTTTGTGTAAATATATTATCAGTTTGTCCCGTTGTGTTGCAGTACCGGTGTAAGCTGCTCTGTTAATTTAAAAGCTGATAGTTGAAACAGAGGCATTGTGTAATTTTGTGATTCATAATCCGAATAGTTGAGTATTCATTTCAATAACATTCCATAGACTAATCGACTAATAGTCGTTTGTTGCAGCCTGAGCTGGCATCGTGACCAACATCTGCACCCCCCACCCCCAACCCCTTTACAATACCAACAATGCTTGATATTTGCACACCTATGAAGTAGAACCAGATTTTTGACCGTATTAGACTTTCATATCAGTACAACACAGCTATTATTTGTGTCAAGGCTATTCAGTTATTGGTGTTAGGCAGAAGTGGTTCAACTATAATTCATAAGAAAAGCACTTGCCTCTCAGGCCTTTCGTATATAACAGTGACAAGATATAAATCCCAATTCTCCTCCAGAACGCCCCTGACAGGAGCACACCACGTGGTGGGAGACTTCAGCTCAGCTCTCAGGCTGGTTGACACGGAGCTGGCAGGCCAGGCTGACCAGGTCTGGGTTATAGGAGGCAGCTCTCTCTACAAGGTACTGCATGGAACACCCAGTACACACGGTAGCTCCGCTTTAATCTTGAGAAGCTGCAGAGCTGCAGTCTCTAGTCATTAGTCACTGTAATTTATTGAACTTGCTCTCTTCTGCCACCACACACATACACACATATAACACACACATACGCTACGCCTACACATGTGATGATTCATTCACACACTTTAAAAGCATTTATTAAAAGCTTCTTTCTTTGCACATGTTTATTTACAGCATTGTATGTTGAAATAATATAACTATTAACACACTAAATGGGGTCTTAATTGAAAATGTTTCATCATATAAGTATTTAGGTTTTTGGCTAGACAACAAACTTTCTTTTAAAGTTCATGTTGAAAAGCTGGTAAAAAAGCTGAAACTACGGCTGGGGTTTTACTTTAGAAATAAGGCTTGCTTTAACATGTTAGCCAGAAAAAAACTTGTGCAGACTACCTTTTTAAGTGTTTTGGACTATGGTGATGTTGTCTACATGCATGCTGCCTCTAGTACTCTCCATCTTTTAGATTCTGTGTACCATAGTGCTCTGCGCTTTTTAACTAACTCTTATTCCCGTACTCATTGTACGCTGTATGAACTGGTAGGCTGGCCGTCACTAAGTCTACGTAGACAACTTCATTTGCATATTTTTCTATACAAGGCCATGTTGGGTAAACTGCCGGCATATTTATGTAATCTCCTCAAGAAGAATTCCAGCAGTTTTCATCTCCGTTCCACCAGGTGCCTCTCTTACCAGGTTCCAAGGGTTTTTACTGAGCTGGGAAAAAAAAGCCTTCTCTTACTTTGCGCCATGGTCTTGGAATAATTTGCAAAACTTGCTACATCTAAATGATCTAGTCCCATTAAATGATTTTAAGGCCATGTTAAAATGCCATGTAACTCATAAATGTAACTGCCACATGTGACCTGTTCCTTTCCTTTATGTGTGAAGCTTGTTGGTTTGTTTTGTATTTGTTATCGAAATTGTAACTGGTGTGCTGTCTTGGCCAGGTCTCCCTCGGAAAAGAGATTTCGGTCTCAAGGGACTTCCTGGTTAAATAAAGGTTAAATAAAAATAAAAAAAATAAAAAAAATGTGTATTGTAATGGGCTATATTTTAACTTATTGGAAGAAAACTGGTAGATCTATGTAAAATCAAAGAGCACCCCTATATTGCCAAAATTGTATGATTCTCACTTTGCTGCCAATCTTTAACTGTGAGATTGACAGTGGAATCAGGCGCCACCCATCCAAGCATCAAATCTTCAACTATTCAGGGTCAGCCCTAATGTCTACATTTTACAATGGCTAATTTTACTGTCACACAGCTATCATTGATGGTCATGGTGAACCCTTTCAGGGTGAGCTGAAATTACATGCTTACCTCTTTCTGTAATTAAGTTGTGGTTGCTTTGGCCTTCCCAGGAGTTGATGGAGAGCTCGGGGACCAAGAGACTGTATGTGACACGGATCCTGAAGCAGTTTGAGTGTGACACATTCCTCCCAGAAATCAGTCCAGACAAATATCGTCTACTGCCAGAGTAAGATCAGCACACATTCCCAGCACTTTATTCCTGGAGTCTAATGTTAGCTAGTGTACTTGTTATCCCAGATTCTACTTGTATAACGTTACTGATGTCTGATGTAGACATTTACAACACAAGCTGAGCTCCTCAGGCAAAGTCCCAACTTAATGTTAACATTGGCCCTCAAAGGTTCCTTTTTCGTACTTTATAATATTAGGAAGGCCAATACTGTCCTAACTACAATGTAATTAATCAATTTGCTTTTGGATTTGTTTTGGAACTTTGACACTAATTCGTGAGACGCAAATGTAGACATTAAACTTTGCTACTAAAATGGACCTATGATGTAGTTAAACAGAACACTTGTTACAGCAGCCCAATTATGTCGCTTGAGAAGGAGGTGAAGGCCAAGCTCACTGAAAAAGACAGAAGCTGAACTGAAATGACCTTGTTACACTTTTTCTCTTAGTTGTAGTGATTGTGAAGTCAGTTTGTTAACGTCACAGCAACGTCTCATACGGTGGTGGTGTAGAAAAGTGCTGAAAAGTAAGGATGCTTTTAAAATTAGACATGTTAGATTAGTTACCAATTAACAAAATACAATGTGAGTGAACAGAAGAAAAATCTAAATCAAATCAACATGTGGTGTGACCTCCCTTTACCTTCAAACAGCATCAGTTCTTCTTGGTAAACTTGCACATAGTTATTGAAGGAACTAAAGTACGTTGACCCAGGCATCTTGGAAAACTTCCAGGACTCCTTGAGCTCCTTTACGCTGAATATAGTGCTATATGACTTTCACTGTATGTTCGAGGTAGTCATCAGGCTGCAGAATAAATTTGAGGCCAATCAGATGTCTCCCTGATGGTACTGCATGATGGACAAGTCTGCCTGTACTTCTCAGCATTGAGGAGAACATTCATTCTGTTATTTTCTACAACTCTGATGTTTAGAACTAAGAACTGCTTTATTATAGACATATGGTTGAAAGCAGTTTAAAGTATAGATAATTACATAATTATTAAACACAGTTTGAAGTAGAAATAATTAAAAACCCACTTTACTTTTTGTATTTAAACAAAACGAAATAATTTTGCTTGTACATGTCTCTTGTATCTTTTTTGTTAAGGAAAAACACATGTTTGATCATACATTTTTCAACTTGTGCTCCTTTGGAGGAAATAAGTTGGTGTCAAAGGGTCAAAACTCAAAATTCCCAATGGGTTTAAAAATACTGCCACCACTAGGTGTAGACATTGTGTCCCAGGACACACGTTTATTTTGGCTGTTCATAATCCCTCCTTGTCCAGGAAGATTGTGTACACAACTACAGTAAGATAGGCTGAGACAAGACAAAGGCTTGTAATCTGCAGAGTTTGGGTTGGAATTCATGTGTTCGCTCTTCGCTTTCTTGTCAAAACACATGTGACTTATCAGGGGAAAACATACAGAAGAACGTGTGGGAAAAAATTCTTTGAGTTCTGAGTGTAAAGTTTAATTCTGAACCGCTCAGAGCAGAAATCCAGTGTGTGTGCGTGCGTGTGCACCAAATGGAACTTAAAGGAAGGCTTCTTTCTCCTGCAGGTCTCCAGGAGTGCTACAAGAGCTGCAGGAGGAGAATGGTATCCAGTACAGATTTGAAGTCTATGAGAGCGTTGATCAGTGAAGAGGAATTTTAAAGAATCCCTAGTCCAGCACTGACATTGTTCTGGTACCCATTTACAAAACCACAAGGATTTTTTAAGCAATTTGTACAGTTGGGGGATGTCATGAGTTGTATTTTTTTCTCAGTTGAAATTGACACTGATTGTATACTTCTGCTGTACAGATATTTTCAGGTATGACATTTTACAGCAGGACCAACTCAGTAGGTTGAGAGGTTAAGAAAACTGCTGCGGTTCCTTTCTGTTGTGAATGGGGACAAACCACGCAATTATGAACATACATGAACTCTAGGTAACATTTCAGCAGATCTTTCTTCTGATTGCGGTGAAATGGTTTCTGTACATGATGCTTTGTCCTCAGTACACGTGTCAGTTATTTGGAGTGGATAAACTACATTACAGTTCCAATTAATGCACATATCTGGGTAGTTCTTTGAAACCACCGAGCACGATGAATAAAATCTTCAAATGCAGTTACAAGTCTTTGAACTTGGTGTCCGACATTGATTTTTTTTTTTAAGATTCCCCTAACCTCAAATGAGTAAACAATAAATAGGCTATTTGTACGTTAGGGCTGACACACCAGGAAACAGCTTGGCCCCTTTGGTCATTTCTAAAGGTTCAGTGTCTAAGTTAGTCTAGTGGTTCACAGTGTGTTCACATGCTCCACAGATTGTCCCTTTTCCCGAGTTGTGAATTCGTTCTTCTGACTTCAGTGTGTGTTCATGTGCTCTTAAGTCAGAATGTGGAATCAACACGCTACTACAAAGATGTTGGATTAGCACCAGAGCATACAAACAACATGCAGACATCTACTTCACTCTACATGGACAGCAAACTAACCGTTACAACCATATTACAAATTACAAATTTACAAAATATGTACATACCATAGGTGATTTTGCATGAATCAAAGTTATGTATACTTCTTTATGTCTCAAGTACACTTTTTCTCTTTTTGCAATGAAGATTTAAGGAGGGAAAAAAAAATCTGATTATTCCAACACCACATGAATGCACCATCAGTAAATAATGTGTGCCCTCCATTTGTCTAAATTTCTCCTCTTTTCTTACTTCTAATAAACCAGTCAACTACTACTGTTGTTCTTCTGTGTATTCAATGTAGTGATGAAACACTATACTTTTTGAAGGCATTTGTATCTATGTTCTGAAAAATAGCTTGCAACAAAAAATGTGAAATAACAAATGAAAAGAGAAAGGTTTATATTTACTTTAACTTAAGCTTTAAAAAACAGAAAAGCTACTGGAAGTGGTGATGGGGCACGTGCCTTTGGTGTGAGAGACCTGGGTTCAAATCCCCACTGTGACACATCCACCAATGTGTCCTTGAGCAAGACACTTAACCCCTAGTTGCTCCAGAGGCGTGCGACCTCTGATGTGTTTAGCAATTGTCGTCTTTGGATAAGAGCGTCAGCTAAATGAACAAATGTAATGTACAGTAAAACATCGATTGATAGCCGAGTCCCAAATAGCTGCCTATCTCCTTTACTGGCCTGGTGTGGGAACACATAACACATTTTGACAAATAAACGCCTGCCTCAATTAAACACCTGGTCTGTTTTTTTTAATAGAAGATCTTTGGATGTATAAAACATCTTAAAACCCGCGGATTCGCCCGCTTAAGCTGCTTCTAAGCTGCTTAGATCGTTAATACAAATATTACGTGTTTTCGATAGTCCTCTGCCTTCAAAATAAAAGCGCATAAGCCGTCTGTCAGAGCTCGATCAAATGAATGACGTGTATTTGATATTATTTGATAATTTTTACAGAAGTATTATTCTGTTTGAAATAAATAAACTGTTTGATAGTAGTTTCAGTTTTGTGCAAGAAAGGCCTGTCCCATATGGACATCTGTCCCAAATAGAGACAGGGTCAATTCAGTTTTACTGTAGCTACTGATTAGGCTATAAAATGACCCAGAACATGCATTCACCAATCGTGACTTCAACAACTTCTTGACAGTTTCTTTTTGACAAAGTTTTCCATTCTC
Source organism: Lepomis macrochirus (assembly GCA_024633595.2). NCBI lineage: Eukaryota > Metazoa > Chordata > Actinopteri > Centrarchiformes > Centrarchidae > Lepomis > Lepomis macrochirus. The sequence goes on along the minus strand of JALXJV020000005.1, from coordinate 2,338,356 downwards.
TACCTGTGAACATGAAAAAGAGGAGAGAAGACTTAATCATGCCCGCAAATGTGCTGGCTCAGATATTAAATGGAAAAGCTGATCTAGAGGAGAGACATATCTGAAATCAACACAGAATGCCTTAAAGCAGAACTGCATTAGATTTTGAATTTTCACCAGAATTTATGTTTTCCTTTACATAAATTAAAAACATTTCCACTATAAATTGGTGAATGAATGCAGAAAGCATGAAAATTTAGTGTTTCAGGCTCAAATGTTTGGGGTGTTGTTTGGTGTGTGTGTGTGGTGGGGGGCTCGTATTTGAGCATTGATGTCTATAAAGTAGATTTAAAATATTGCCACTTCTCGTGACACCAATATGGTGTATCATATTGTCTTGTGAGCTAGTGTATGTGTCACATTCCTAATCTGAGCCCATATGTCCCCATCAGTTTTTTTAGGTAGGAAGGTTTATTATTATCACAACATAAGTTATAGAGTGAAATTGAGTTTAGTAACTCCCTTCTGCTACATAGCAGATAATATACATTAATAAAGAATCAATTATGAAAAATGGTAAACAGAAATAAACTGGTGCAGTGCTGAGGATGAATTAGAATTTAAGAGTCTGATAGGTTGAGGTGGAAAGCTGCTCTGCAGTCTGGTGGTGTGGCAGCATAAACTTTTATATCTCTTTCCAGGCTGTGGCTGGGGTGGGTACTGTCCTTTAGTATAATACGAAGTGATGCCATTGCAAGTCAATATCTTTCCCTTGTTGCAGTATATAAATGCATGGTATCTATGTAACATGTAAACTTAAAACAGACCGAACTTACACTGTCTGTTTCTCTGCTTTCATATCTTTCACCTTTTTCTCCCCTGACCAGTTTGCATGCCATGTTAGAAAGTTAACGTTCAACAGAATGCTGGGATTTGTTAGTTGGCCTTATTGTAGGCTAATACTTGTGCTGGTGTCCAGGCAGCAGTGGTTGAAATATAATTCATAAGAAAAGCACTTACCAAGCATAGGATAAAGCAAGAGCAACATTTTCAAAATCGCATTAAATCAAGGCAAGATAAATTTGACAATTTCTACAGATATAATAGACGATTTCAAGTTATAGCCACACACTGTGCATCTTTAAAATCAGACATTAATAGAGAGGAACATACTAAACCTAAACAAAATGTTAAAAAAAAAGAAGCTCTAACCTAGGCTTCTGACACAAAAAACAGGAGAAGAAAAGCTACTCAAACAGAAAAAGGCTTCTCACTCCTACTGGAAACTGCTAGTTGTACGGTCAATATATACAAAGTTCTATTTACAACAGAGGCAATCATTATACAAATCAAGGGCTATGGTCAACAAAACAAGGCTGTCCCAGACGATTTTCAGAAGAACTAAATTGTGGTTTCTGTACAATAGTAATACACAATACACAGGTAAGTTACTGTTACTACTCTCACAATGATTGATACACAGTATACCCAGCTCATACTGGCATATGTTGGGAATGGCACCCTGAAGAGGCTGAGTTCCTGTCAGCTGGGGGTTTAATGGCTGCTGTCATCCAGTTCAGAGCCCTTTAAAGAGAGAGTCGCTTCATCTCCGTTCACTCCAACGGACCAGTTTTACACAGCAATAGCGGGTTATGGAGCGTCTAAAATGTTAGCATCAAATGCTGCAATAGAAAATGCTATTTGGGATGCAAATTTAAAAGGTAAGACGTAAAAAAAAATTACATTATATATTAGGGGCAGCCTATTAATTTACACTAATTACATAATTACTTTGTACAAATTCAAATAGGTTTGTCTAACCCTTTCTTTCTCTTGTTCTCCCTCTCTCAGCACAAAAGATAAGGGCTTCGGAGCTGGAAGATTATCTGCAGGGATGTTTTTTATTAACCAAACATAAAGCCAGTGATGTCTAACGGAAATCAAATCCTGGTTCTCTTTCAACTTCCTCAAACTTTACAGTGTAAAAGCCGAGGTTCTCCTCATTGGTACCAAATCAACTTTGGCTAAATCTCACAGTTTTTCTCTTACAATTGACAACTCCCCAGTGTTCCCCTCGCCTCAGGTCAAGAGTCTGGATCCTCGACAGCACTCTTTCATTTCAAGCTCACATTAATAATATAACTCGGTCTGCATACTTCCATTTGTGTAACATTAATTCCCTCCGCAGGTTCGATGGCTGCTGCATCACGATTAAAATGAAAAAAAAAGGCTTGAAATATTTATAAGATGATATTTTTCAATTAAATTATGGAAGAAAATAAACTTTTCAGCGATATTAAATTATTTTACAGTAGATGCACCTATAGGCTTCTTAGTATATTTGTCACCAGGAGGAAGTGTTCTGTTATTCTCTCTTCTTATCCCACTAATGTGCCAAGATTAGCTGTAAAATGCCCTGAGATGATCATTTAATACAAGCTCAGGCACAGTGTAATGAAACTGTGCGCTTCACAGGAGGGAAACGAGCCTTGGAATCAGCCGAACATCTCTAATAGCGAGATAATATCACCTAACAACATCAAACTTGCCACCAATACAGTCACTTAACTCAAGTGTTACAGCTGCAGACTCAAACCTGAAACACAACATTCGGGGCTTAAGCTTTACTTGTATTTGATATGATGTCACGCATCTCAGCAGCTGCGTGGGTGAAACAGGGCTATAGCCAAGCCATTGATTTTAGGCCACTGATTCCGCCGAGTGGGCTAAAAGCAGACTACACGTAGCCTGTTCAAATAAGAGCTCAATCGTGGCTACAGGTAGACCATGTCAATTTAATGACACTTAATATCTTGTAGATATTATTGGCAATGCAAAAAATAATGGGATATCAACCATCTCACGTGCTGCCAGGGCAAAACCCACTATTAATCATTTTTGACCATTTTGACTAAAAGTTGGCTAAAAATAGGCGGTCTGTCTACGAGCTAAATCGTGGCTACGCACAGGCTGCGCGTAAAACGTGAAAGAAATGAAACAAAAAAACTTGGAATCACTGTAGACCTTG